>CAKNYM010053717.1:0-13185 GCA_932195095.1 Andricus curvator | reverse complement strand
CACAGATTGTGGGAGCTGGCGGCCCCCACCACGGCTCCCGTGTGGGAGCAACACACGTAAACGCCGCGTGTCGGTGTGTCCCCACTCCGTCACTTCATTCCACGCTCCGCGTCAACGAAAATTTGTCGGTTCGGATGATTTCACTGTCTCCTTCGTGCTCTTTCGTTTGATTTCGGTGGCGGCTTCGGGTCAGCCACGAAGATGGGTTCGGCGTTGAAGTCGAGGATGCACGATTCTTAACTTGTAATTTCTCATTCTCGGCGAGTCGGCTATTTTCAAGATTTTTCAGCTTTTTCAGATTTGGAGAAATTGGAGGGTTTGGAGGTTAGTGTCGACTTTTGTTTAGAAACAAAGTTTGACAACCTCAAAAAAGCTAAAAAAGTTTTAAAAGATGATGATTATGTTTTTCAGGTATTATTATAGAATCTTTTCTAGTATAGGTTCGTTATTTTATCGTTATTATTATCGTTATTGTCTAAAATAATTTATAATTTAGTATAAAATAATTATATAAAAATAAGTATTTAAAAATTTATAAATAATTTTTATTTATAAATAAAAAATTATTTATAAATTATAATATAAAAAGATTCTTCACGAAATTTAACTTTTTCACTCATGAGAGTGTAAAATGGCAATTTTATTATTTGTAATGATATTTTTCTTTTTTAATTCTAAAATTTCATTATTTTGTAGCTAATATATAAATCAATAATTATTTGTAATAGAAAATGGGTATTAAAGTATTACAGAAAAATCAATATAGGAATAAATAATATCAGTGTCGATCAGACTGGGGAATACCCGGGAATTTTTTTTAACTAGGAAAAACGGTGATAAACCCGAGAATTTTATTTAGGACCGGGAATTTTTTTTATTTCATTGTAAAATCTACTTTTATCTACTTTATCTTCTTCTTATGCTTGAAAATTATAACTTCGTTTAATGTTTATTATACTTCAGTCTGTGATTGAGAATAATATTGGCACGGTATCTAAATAAAGAAATAATAAATCGAATGTAATTAATTCTTATAAATATCACCATTTTTATGTACTTTCATAGGAATGATCTGAAATAGATCACAAATGAGGTTTGATTAAACTGTGTACAGGGAAAAATGCTTAATTTCAATGTTGTCAATAGGAAAACGAAGAAACAGGGTACATAATTTCTATTTTAAAATTTATGTGAGGGACAGAGGCAGGGTATATTAATTTCAATATTAAATAGGAAAATTACCTGAAATTAATTTTAAAGCTGAAATGTAAAAAAATAATCTTAGTAAATCATTTATTATTTATAAATTTGTTATCCCATTACCAAATACTTTAGTCTTCAAAACTGTTTTAAAAAATGAATTCACGTCTTCCCAATTTTCAGAGCTAAATAATTATTTTATTTTAAAAGGAATATTGTCTACAAAGCAAAAACTGTATTTTATTATTTTATAAATAAAATTTTTTAATTTTTTATTATTAGTAAAAAGAAAAAAAATTACTTCCAATTTTACTTTGTTTTTCTTCTTATTTTATCGATCACAGATAATTATATTTTCAATAATAGCTCCAATTATCAAAATGAATTTATTTAATTTATGTATTTATGTTTTTATCTTTGTTTTTAATGACTGACTTTATGAATACACGTCGTAAAATGCATTTCAGTAATTTTTATTTTTCTATATTACTAATCCAGTTACAGATGTTATAATAGCATTATTATAAAATTTAGAAATGTAAATAACATATATATAATGTAGAAATTACTTGAATGTTCCAATGAAAATAATTGTTTAATGCTTTTTATATTGTGAACTGATTAATTAATTATTATTAACTGATTCTATTGAAACTTGTATTTTCTGGAATTAGTTTAAAGGTTATTAATAAATCAAATATTCAGAAATGAAAGTACAAATTTAAAAAAAATGTAAAGTAAAAATTAATTGAATGTTTTAATGAAAGGCATAATGTAATGCTTTTTATTTTTTAAATTGATTAATTAATTATTATCTGATTAATTTTTTTCAAAGTAATAAATTACATGAAGATTGATTTTGATTTGTTTCAATTAAGTACATAAATGTATTATTTACCTTAAGATTATGTAATTGAATATTGGCTATAATTTGTATAATAAAAGTTTATTTACATTTAAAATACCTATGTTGCAATTACGTAATTTTTTCCAATGTTGGTGACGTTGCGAAATGATTATCTGAATTTAATTTTCAAAATTATATGTATATATGTTTTAATTTTTTTCTCAAATTACTAAAAAAGGTTAATAATAAATTAAAAAAAAAATGTAAAATAAAAATTTTTTGAAGGCCTGAATCAAAATTATAGTTTAATGCTTTTCATGTTGTAAACAGATTAATTAATTATCAACTGATTAATTTTCTTCACAATATTAAATTAAATAAATATTAAATTTTGATTTGTTAAAATTAAGTACATAAATTGGTTATTTACTTCAAGGCTATGTAATTGAATATTGGCTATAATTTTTTTAATAAAAGATTATATATGTTTAAAATACCTCTATTCCAATTGTATAATTTTTGCACATTTTCATGATGTTGTGAAATACGTACCAGAATTATGCTTTCCATATTATATGTACACATATTTTACTTTTCTATGGAATTAGTTTAAAAGATTATTATTAATTCAAATTTTCATTAAAATATAAAGTAAAAATTATTTGAATGTTTTAATGAAAATAACTGTTTATTGCTTTTTATGCGGCTAAATCATTCATTAATATGTACATATATTTTAATTTTTTATGTAATTAGTCTTGAAGGTCATTAATAAATTAAATGTATAGGAATGCAATTTGAACCAAAAAAATATATACAATGTAAAAATTATTTGAATGTTTCAATGAAAATAATTGTTTAATGCTTTTTATATTGTGAACTGATTAATTAATTCTCAATTGATTATATTAAAACTTACATTTTCTGGAATTAGTTTGAAAGGTTATTAAAAATTGAATTTTCAGAACTGAAAGTTCAAATTTAAAAAAAAATTAGATAAAGTAAGAATTGTTTGAATGTTTTAATAAAAATTATAGTTGAATGCTTCTTATTTTGTAAACTGATTAATTAATTATTACGTGATTAATTTTTTCACAATAGTAAATTACGTAAAGATTGAACTTTAATTTTTCTCTACTAAGTGACGTAAATCGATTATTTATTTTTAAGTTATGTAATTGAATATTGGCTATAATTTATATAGTAGAAGTTAATTTATATTTAAAATACCCGTATTCTACTTACATAATTTTTTAAATGTTTTTCATCTTGTGAAATGAGTATCTGAATTAAAATTTCAAAGTTATGTGTACATACGTTTTGATTTTTTTTTTAATTAGTTTAAAAGGTTATTGATAAATCAAATTTTCATTAATGAGAGTTGAAATTTAAAAAAAAATAGGTACAAATTATTTGAATGTTTTAATGAAAATTATAGTTCATAGATTCTTATTTTGCGAAATGATTAATTAATTGTTAGCTGATTAATTTTTTTCACGATGATAAATTAAATGAAGATTAAAATTTAGTTTTTTTTCAAAATTGAGTAACATAAATTGATTATTTACTTGAAGGTTATATAATTGAATATTGGATATAATTTGTATAATAAAAGTTTATTTATATTTAAAATACCCTTATTACAATTAAATCATTTTTCAAATGTGCCTGATTTTGTAAAATGAGTATCTCAATTTAGTTTTCAAAAATATATGTGTGAATATGTTTTATTTTTTCTAAAATCAGTACAAAAGGTTACGAATAAATTGAATTTTTAGAAATGAAAGTACAAATTTAAAAAAAATGAAAAGTAAAAATTAATTGAATGTTTTAATGAAAGTCATAATGTAATGCTTTTTATTTTTTAAATTGATTAATTAATTATTATCTGATTAATTTTTTTCAAAGTAATAAATTACATGAAGATTGATTTTGATTTGTTTCAATTAAGTACATAAATTTATTATTTACCTTAAGATTATGTAATTGAATATTGGCTATAGTTTGTATAATAAGAGTTTATTTACATTTAAAATACCTCTATTCCAATTACGTAATTTCTGTCAATGTTTGTGATGTTGCGAAATGATTATCTGAATTTAATTTTCAAAATTATATGCAAATATGTTTGAACTTTTTCTTAAATTAATAAAAAAGGCTACTAATGAATCAGATTTTCAGAAATGAAACTGAAAATTTAAAAAAAATGTAAAGTAAAAATTGCTTGAATGCCTGAATGAAAATTATAGTTGAATGCTTTTTATGTTGTCAACAGATTAATTAATTATTAGCTGATTAATTTTTTTCCAATATTAAATTAAATAAAGATTAAGTTTTAATTTGTTTAAATTAAGTAGATAAATTGATTCTTTAATTGAAGGCCATGTTATTGAATACTGACTATAATTTTTATAATAAAAGATTATTTATTTTTAAAATACCGCTATTTCAATTGTATAATTTTTTTGTAAATTTTTCGATGTTGTGAAATAAGTATCTGAATTCTGCTTTCAATATTATATCTACATATTTTTTACTTTTCTATGGAATTAGTTTAAAAGGTTATTATTAATTCAAATTTTCAGAAAAATATCAAGTAAAAATTATTCGAATGTTTTTATTAAAAGAACTGTTTATTTCTTTTTATGTTGTAAAATGATTAATTAATATAAATATACATATATTTTGAATTTTTCTGAAATTAGTTTCAAAACTCATTAATAAATTAAATGTATAGAAATTCAATTTCAAATGAAAAAATCTATTTTGAACGTTTCAGTGAGAATAATTGTTTAATGCTTTTTATGTTGTGAACTAATTAATTATATATTAACTGATTCTATTTCATAAACAAATTAAATTTTCAGGAATAAAATTTCCAATCCTTCATATGAAAAAAGGTAAGCTCCATCTTGTGTAAGATTGTGGTATAAAAGGAATCGCTATTTAATAAAATATTGTATATGATTTTTATATTAAAAGTTTATTCATATTTAAAATACCTCTATTCCAATTTCATAATTTTCAAAATGTTTAGGATGTTGTGAGATAATTATATAAATTTAATCTTCAAAATTATACGTAAATGTGTTTTAAGTTTTTATGGAATTTCTTAAAAAGATTATAAATAATTGAAATTTTTAGAAAAATGTAAGATACAAATTATTTTGATGTTTCAATGCAAATGATATTGTGGGTTGATTTTTATGTTATGAACTGATGAATGAACTATTATTAATTATCGACGGATTCATTTTAAAAAAAAAGTGAATTACATAAAGATTGAATTTGAATTGTTTTCAAAGAAGTCACATAAATTGATTATTTACATTAAGGTTATCTGATTTAATATGTTATTGTTATGATAAAAATTTATTTTTCCTTTAAAATATCTCCATTACAATTATATAATTTTTTTTAATTTTTGTAATGTTGTGAAGTGAGTATCCGAATTCAATTTCAAAATTATATGTGCATATATTTCAATTTTTTCTGGTTTTACTTTGAAAGTTTATTAATAATCGAAATTTTCAGATAAATATTAAATAAAAGTTATTCTAATATTTCAATGAAAATAATTATTAAATGCTTTCTATGTTCTGAAATCATTAATTAAATATTAACTATTCCTGTTAAAAATCACATTTTCTGGAATTAGTTAAAAGCTGATTAATAAATTAAATTTAATAAAAGAAAAGTCCAAAAAAGAAAAATTTATATAAAATAAAAATTATTTGAAAGTTTCAATGAAAATAATTTTATCATACTTTTATGTTGTGAACTAATTAATTAAGAATTAGCTGATTACTTTTGTTCATAATATCAAATTACATAAAGATTGAAATTTAATATTCTATAATTAAGTAACATAAATTGATTATTTACTTTTAGATTATGAAAATAGCCCTATTCCAGTTACATAAATGTCCAATTGTTTCTGAGATTGCGAAATGAGTACCGGAATTCAGTTTTTAAAATTATATGTACATATGCTTTCGTATCTAGGCAAATCTTTAAAATTTAAAGTACACCTCACGGTTATATTCATTTGAACAACAATAATTATTAAATTAATTCCAATTTTCATAACAATATGAAGTAACAATTATTTTAATGTTTAAATAAAAATAATTATTTGATACTTTCCATGTTATAAACTGATTAATTAATTATAAGCTGATTAATGTTTTTCACAATATTGAATTACATAAATATTGAATTTTAATTAATTTTAATTAGATAACATAAATTGATTATTCACTGCAAGGTTATGTAAGAATATTGACTATAATTTTTGTGATATAAGTTTTTTTGAATGCTTTCATTATAATTATATAATTTTTTTAAATGTTTGCGATGGTCTGAAATGATTGTCTGAATTTAATTCTCAAAATTATATGTACATGTATTTTGATTTTTCATAAAATTTGTATAAAAGGTTATTAATAATTTAAATTTTAAGTGATGAAATTAAAAATTAAAAAAATATGAATTCAAAATTAATGGAATATTTAAATGAAAATATTGTGTAATGCTTTTTATGTTTTTAAATGATTGATTAATTATTCATTCTATTAGAACTTTAATTTTCTGGAATTTTTCCAAAAGCTTATTAATAAATCAAAATATTCAGAAATGAAAGTTAAAATTAAAAAATATATATAATGTAAAAATAATTTGATTATTTCGATGAAAATAATTGCTTGAAGGTTTTCATGTTGTGAATTGTTTAATTAATTATTATTTGATTAATTTTTACCACAATATTGAATTACATAAAGATTAAATTTGAATTGTTTTAAATTCAGAAACATAAATTGATCATTTACTTTCAGGTCATGTAATTGAATACTGGATATAATTTGCATAATAAAAGTTTAGTTAAATTCGAAATACCACTAATTACATTTTTTTTAAAATGATGCTGATGTTGTGAAACGAGTGTCTGCATTCAATTTTCAAAATTATATTTGAATATGTTTTTATTCTTTCTGAAATTAGTATGGAAGTTTACTAATATGTTTAATTTTCAGAAATGATAGTGAATTTTTTTCTAATGTAGAATAAAAATTATTCCAATGATTGAATGAAAATTATAGTTGAATGTTTTTTATGTTATAAACAGATTAATTAATTATTAGCTGATTATTTTTTTCAATTATTTTAAATTACATGATGATTGAATTTTAATTACTTTTGATTAGGTAACATATACTGATTATTTACTTCAAGGTTAGTTAATTGACTATTGACTATAATTTGTATAATAGAAGTTTGTTAATGTTTAAAATACCTCTATTCCAATTATATATATATTTTTAATTTTGCGATGTCGTGAAATGAGTATCTGAATTTTGATTTCGAAATTATGTGCACATATATTTTAATTTGCTCTAAAATAGTTTGAAGGGATATTAATCATTCAAATTTTCAGAAAAATATGAAGTAAAAATTATTTGAATGATTCAATTAATATAATTCTTCAACGCTTTTTGTGTTATGAAAGGATTAATTACTTATTGGCTAATTAACTTTGTTATAAAATTAAATAACATAAATATTTAATTTCAATTTTTCTCTATCAAGTAACATAAATTAATTATTTACTTTAAGGTGATGTGATTGAATATTAGATATAATTAGAGTATAATAAAAGTTTATTTTTTTAAACCTATCCATATTACAATGATGTAATTTTTTCATAATATTTATGATGTCAAATGAGTATCTGAATTCAATTTTCAAAATTATATGTACAATGTTCATGAGTTTTATTTTTTCCTGAAAATTAGTATGAAAGGTTATTAATATTTAAAATTTTCAAAAATGAAATTTCAAGATTAAAAAAAATATAAAGTGAAAATTATTTGAATTTTTTAACGAAAATAATTATTTAGGGCTTTTAATTTTGTAAACTGACTGATTGATTATTGACTGATTAATTTTTTGCACAATATTAAATGTTGTACATATTAAATTTAAATTTTTTCCATTGAGTAACATAAATTGATTATTTACTTTAAGGTTATGTAATTGAATATTGCATATAATTGGTATAATAAAATTTTATTTATATTTAAAATACCCCTATTACAGTTGCATAATTTTTTAAATGTTTCGGATGATGTGATATGATTATCTGAATTCAATTTTCCAAATTATATGTACACATGTTTTCATTTTTTCTGGATTAGTTTGAAAGGTTACTGATGACTGAAATTTTCAGAAAAATACAAAATTAACATTATTTGAATGTTTCGATGAAAACAATGATTTAATGCTTTTCATGTTCTGAACTCATTGATTATTTATTAGCTGATTATTTTTTGCACAATATTAAATTACTTAAAGATTTAATTTTAATTTTTTAATATTAGCTAACATAAATTAATATAAAAAAATAAATTTTTTGAAAAATATAAAATAAACATTATTTAAATGTTTCAATGGGAATAATTATTATAGTTTTTCATGTTGGAAAATGATTAATTAATTATTAGCTGATTAGTGTTTTTACAATATTAACCCTCCGTTTGGCACATGTTCCGATAACCTTCGGTTTGGCACATGTGGTCTGGCCAGACCCCTGTATATTTCCATACAAATGTATGGAAATACTGCGTTTTCGGAGGTGTATTGAAATGCATTTACATAGCATGCAGGTATATATTTTTGGTTTTTTCTTACTCCTAGCAGCTTTCGCATATATTTAATTACCTACTGTGGTAAAACTAAAAAAAATTTAATGTAGAAAAACAAATTTCACAGGTGAAGAAAAGCTATTTTTTTTGCTTAATTTTTACGCTTTATTATGATCTGTACTATCCCTTCGATGGCACACTGGTGTCAAAAAGACTCCAGGAATTTTCAATCTTAATTTAAGTCCCTTCAACATTTGAAAATGGTACTTACACGGCCCTGTCGCCTTAGCCAGATACCTCCTCCAACTCCTAAAAAATGTCATTTTTCTCTATTTTTTAACTTCTAGAATCTTTTTTTCATATTTAGAAGAAATTTTGAACTAAATAACCCACAGCATTCTTTGAAGTAACTATCCAAGAGTGTGTAAAAAATTCAGCTACTCAAAATAATGAATTGGCTCTTTGCGAGAAGCCTTTTTCGCTTGGGGTCAAAAAGCCCCCAGTATGCCAGCTATGTTACGCATCAGGAAGTGTGCCATCGAAGGGTTATTCTTATAAATGGAATTTATGTGAATGAGGGAGAAGTAAGGGAAGGGAGAAGAAGTAGGAGAAGTATGTCAGTGGATTTAGGGGAAGTAGAGGATGTAGAAATAAGGGAAGCGATGTGATTTGAAATGTGGGATGTGAGGGTTTGGGAAGTAGGAGAAGTAAGTGCAAGTGACAGGTGTGAGGGGTGGGGAATTAGAGAAAGGAGATGTAAGGAATGTGAGGGAGTAGAAAGTGGGAGAAGTGAGGGATGTGAACAATGTCTGGGGTTGGGATGTAGAGGAGGGACAAGTAAGAGAAGTGAATGGAACTAGATGAATTGAGAAGAGGGAAAGGAGATGAGGGAGAAGTAAAGAAAGGGAGGGGAGGAGAAGTATGGGAGTAGAATTAGGGGAAGTAGAAGATGGGGAAGTGAGGGAAGTGATGGGATTGAAAGTGTGGGATGTGAGGGATTGGGAAGCAGGAAAAGCGAATGTATGTCTGGGATGTGAGAGAGGGAGAAGTAAGGAAAGTGAGGAGATAGAAAGTAAGAGAAGTGAGGGATGTGAAGAATTTTAGGGGTGGTGATGTAGAGGAGGGAGAAGTAAGAGAAGTGAAGGGGGTGAGAAAGTGCGTGGATCGGATGCGTGGGAAATGAATGTAAGGGAGTTGAGGAGAGGGAAAATAGATGAGGGAATGGTGAGGGAAGGGGGGGGGTGAAAAAAAAGGTTAATGAGGTGCTGGGCAGTGTTGGAAGGGAATTAGTGAAAGTGAGGGTATGGGAAGTGAGTGATGTGATGGCAATGGAAGCAGGAGAAGTAAGGGTTCACTTTATAACGTTCACATATATGTATGCAAGATGCCAAGAGAATATGGAAGGCAGTTTGAATGGAAAAATACCAAGAGAAACTAAAAAACGAATTAAAATGTTCAAAATGCATTATGCATATTTAATACGTTTCCGCATAAAATATATAGGGGTCTGGCCAGGCCACATGTGCCAAACCGAAGTATATTCGAATAAATATCCTTGTAATCATCCTTGTATGGCATATATCCTTTCAATTCTTTTTTTAAATTATAGCTGAGGAAATTTTAGGAAAAGTCAAGGAGTTTCAGGTCACTAACTCAATCAGAAGTATACTAAAAAACCATTTTGAATTGCGAAAGGTCTGGCTGGACCCATCTGTCAAACGGAGGGTTAAATTACATAAAGATTGAATTATAATTTGTCTATAATAAGGAGCATGAATGATTTATTTCAAGGTTATGTAGTTGAATATTGGTTATAATTCATGCAATGAAATTTTATTTATATTTAACATATCTCTGTTGCAACTATATAATTTTTTTAAATGTTTCTGATATTTTGGAATGAGTATCTCAATTACTACCCTGGCGGACCGAACGAACGGAACGGATACGCTACAGCGTATCCTTATAGTATCCACATCGTATCCTCTCCGTATTATGCAAGAAAAACTCATTAAAAAAGAAAGATTAACATTTTACTTGTTGAAATTCGGATTCTACGTGAAATTTTGAGTTAAAAGGTCACAGAGTAATCGCAATAGTTTTTCTTGCAACATTAAAAACTTTAAAAAAATATAATACTTATCGATGACGTGCGCTGAAGGCGACTTCAAAAGCATCGTCGTTCAGTAGCAGTTAATAGGCGTTATCCGTGGACGATGTGTTTGAAGTCGCCTTCAGCCCATGTTATCGATAAGCATTATTTTTTTAAAGTTTTTTATGTTGCAAGAAAATCTATTGAGATTACTCCGTGACCTTTTAACGCAAAATTTCACGTAGAATCCGAATTTAAAAAAGTGAAATGTTCATCTTCCTTTTTAAATGAGTTTTTCTTGCATGATACGGAGAGGATACGATGTGGACACTATAAGGATACGCTGTAGCGTATCCGCTCCGTTCGTTCGGTCCGCCAGGGAGCTTTCTCACAATTATATGTAAATATGTTTTAATTTCTTCTGAAATTAATTTAAAATGTTAATTATAATTTTCATAAAAATATAAAGTAATATTTATTTGGATGTTTCAATGAAAATATTTGTTCATTAATTTGTACGTTGTATGCTAATTGATTTTTTCACAATATTGAACCACATAATTATTGAATTATAATTTATCTTTTGTGTGGTAACAGGAATTGATTACTGACATTAATATTATATCATTTAATATTGGCTATGATCTGCACAATCAAAGTTTATTTATGTTCTATACCTTTATTACAAGTGAGTAATCCAGCATGACGTCATGGTTATGATAGAATAGGTGGAAATCTCAGGAAGGTTAGCATAGTTGGTACATATTTACAATAAAATAAGATATGCCGAAATTTCAGGTTGGAGTATCGGATATATTTGATCAGAATCGGTCACTATAACTTAAAATTTTGGATAGTTGATTTTATTTCTTGAAACTGAAAGGTCTTCAACCGATAAAAGAATAAAACATAATTGCGCGAATGCATTTTACACTTGAAAAATATTACTATTTATACATTTATAACTTACTTTTACGTTTAGAATATTTTTTCAAAAAAGTCCTATGCATTCACATGTAAGGATGTACTAACTGTGCTAACCTTCATGACATTTGCACCTATCCTATCATGATTATGACGTTTAGCTCACATACTCAATCATATAATTATTTTAAATATTTGTGACCAATTCTCGATTATCAAATTCCACTTTTTGCACGCTTCAGAGAAGGAAATGGAAGAAATGGAAGGCCGTAGGAATTAGAGCTGGAAATATCATCTTTAAAATTAGATTAGGAATATGATAAAATATCTACTGGTTCTCGAATTGTCATTTAAATTCGACATTCGACTGCCGGTCGACGAACTGATTTTCATCTTGGACATGCTTCCACATTTTTTATTATAAGTCGAGAAAAAGTAAATATTTAATTATGTTCTTGGTCTTATTTTAAAGAGCGGATTCCAAGCTTTAATTTATCGGAGTTTGAATTTTTTCAATTCACTTCTCTGAGACATGGAGAAGTGGGACTTAATATATCGCTGAGATAACAACGAAAAAAGAGAGGCATGTAACTTAATTCAATTTTCGAAATTATATGTGGATATGTTTTAATTATTCAACGGTGTTTTGTCGTACGCTGTTGTTTTTCTGAATTATTTAAACGTTATAATATGATAATTATTTAATAATTTAGCGCTGTTTCTTGATTCACAGATTTACAAAAATGGCCGTGAAATAAGGATTCAAATTCAATTTTCAAAATGACATGTACATATGTTTTAATTATTTAGCAATGTATTCTGACACGCTCTTCTTTTTCTATAAAAATTTATTTAAACATTCCAGTGCAAATACATATTCAATGATTTTTATATTGAGAACTGAGAATCAGATCAGAATAGGATTTTTTTTAATTATAGGTATTAATTTGTTAATGATTTAGCAACGTATATTGATGATTACATTTAGAAAAATGGCTGTGAAAGTACCCGCGAATGTCATTGTACAAAAATTATGTTTTTAAAAAGTTATTAAATTACATAACGTGCACTTGAAATCTTCAAATTATATCTCGACATTTACTATTATAATTAGTAATAGTAAATTCTACGTTACATGGATTCACTGAATACATTCTTTTAGAATATAATTTCAGAAAGAATTTGATTGGTCAAGAAATTTGAGCGAAAAAATAGTGATTCGAAAATTGAGTAAAGGAGAAAAATGAAGACAAAAAGTTGGCGCGCGCTTGCGCACGCACGTAATAGTCTAGTGTATGTAAAAACAGGTCTCGGTGGATTTGTGTGGGGTCCTTGTTTGAATCTTAGAATTTGCTTCAATTTAATAACTCAGAAATTATGTAATTCGATCAATTTAAATGTAGGATATTTTGGAATTCGGGATTCTTATTTTTCGTGATTGTTTTCGGCAATTAAAAATATTTTCGTTATTTTAAATGAAG
>CAKNYM010053712.1:455990-484348 GCA_932195095.1 Andricus curvator | reverse complement strand
ACACGAAGTGTGAAAACCTAGACGACAAATGTGTCCGAGCGCGCAGCGCGAGGTGAATACATTATCGAGCGCGAAGCGCGAGATAAACATATAATCAAGCGCGAAGCGCGAGATCCAACAGGTGCGCGCCCTAGGCGCGCTGAAATCAGCGAGCGAAGCTCAACAAAACAGTTGAATTTTTAACCCGAGAATATGCATTTTCCACCAAATAAGAATTTTCTGGGGAAATTTGAAACAAGGATTATTAATTTTCTACCAAAAACGACGAATTTGCATGCAAAAAAAAAAGAAGAAAAATTAAACTTTCAGCTGTCAAAAATTAATTCTCAACAAAAGGAGAAATGACTTTTTGATCAAAAGCAGTTTGATTTTCAACCAAACAGATGAACCATTATCCCAAAAAAAGAATTTTCAACTAAGTACTTCAATTTTCAATTACAAAACTACAATTTTCAACTAACCAGTTAAACTTTCAAGCAAACAGACGAATTTTTAGCTACGGTTACGATAAATCTACGACTGAAATAGATACATGATCAGTTAAAATAATTGATTTTCAATTTTTAAAAAACTTTAAAGCTAAAAAACGAATTGTTCTGTAAAACAGTTGAATTTATAACCCAAAAATATGCATTTTCCATCAAATAAGAATTTTTGAGGGAAATTGGAAACAAAGAATATTAATTTTCTACGAAAAAAGACGAATTTTTATGACAAAATAGAAAAAATTTTCCAGTTACGGTGGAAAAATTAAACTTTCAGTTGTAAAAAATTAATTTTCAATAAAAGAAGAAACGACTTTTGAACAGAGTAGTTTAATTTTCAACCAAAAAGATGAACCATTATCTCAAAAAAGGACTACAGTTACGATGAATCTACAACTAAAATAGTTACATAATCAGTTAAAGTAATTGTTTTCCAATTTTTAAAAACGCGTTTCTAACCAAACAGATGGATTTTCAACTGAGACAGATTTATTCCTAAGCTGAATGTTCATCGTCAGGAGTGAGGAACTAAAGACGAAAGAAATAGAAATATGGCAAATGAATTACTAACAAGAATTTCAACATTTTCTTTTCACTGGCCATTAATATATTAGGCCTACAAATTAATTCGTTCCCTGTAATATAATGTCCTGTAACTCTTGGTCGTACTTACATTTTTTCCCGTCCAAACAATGTAATAGGAAACTTTCGGTTTTAATAATCTAGTTCTAACCGGACTCGACACGAAGGCACCCGAATGTCTTCGAGTACGCGATCTCGCATTCCCAACCACCATCGTTTCGGACCGTGCCGCGTTGTGCGCGCGCCACATCGCGACCGCACTCGAATCCGCGATCTCGCATCCCCCACCACCATCGTTTCGCGTCGTGCCGCTTCGTGTGCGCACCACCCCAGATAACAAAATGCGAGCAATATGCGACGCATTATGCACGCACGTCGTGTCGATCAACACGCACGAGATGCACTCACCAACGCAGACATATGTGTCATCAATTGAGACGCATATCGCTCGCATGTCGTGCGGGTCACGCGTGCGACGCATATCGCTCGCACGTCGTGATTAGTTATGCTCTAAAAATAATAAATTATGTAATATTAATATTTTTATATTTTAATTTGAGACATTTAATCAAATAAATTTTGGATTGGACTTCGAGTTTGCACTTTTCCCAATCAGTTACTAGAGATTTTTCTATCATTAGAAAGAGTATATTGTTTTAGGTTTAAAAATTCATAAAAATTTTTATGATTAAAAATTGATCTAAAAATCAAAGCGAATTAATTAAGAGGTTTAGAAACAGTTGAATGTATAGTAAATTATTTTGCTTTACCATAAAAAAGATAGGTTAGGTTTTATACTTACTGGTTATAGGTTTATATTTACTATTTTTTCGATTTAACTTACCACAAGTCTATTAATTTTCGGAATGCCGGATATAAAACACGATAAACACGATAAAACACGATAGTAAAATTCTTCGACAGATGCCAAAAGATGCTGAAAACACTTTTTCTGACTTTTACAAAAATTTTCAACTGCATATCATTTTTAATATTATTCGATCATTCTTCATAAATATTACAAATTAAAAGTGCAAAGAAAAAATAAATTTCACTTGAAATTTATTTGCGATTAGAATTATTGAAATTTTTTAATTTATATCAATGTATGTAATTTAAAAACAAGTTGAAAAATAAACTCAATTGATTAAGAAATTTTTTTAAATATAAGTTAATTTTCACGCATCTTCATGATGACGAAATGCGACTCATAAAGCTCGCAGCATGTGCCCATGTTCCGTGCTAGCGAAATGCGACTCATAACGCTCGCAGCTAAGTGACAATCATATATTGCTGGCGAAATGCACGCGTTCTCTCACGCATTGCATGAGAATCACGAAATGCGGGTGACGTGCGTCGCACGCATTGTTATCTGGGACATCGCATCGTCTCCCCTCGCCCATTCCGCGTCATGCTATTTGGCAACGCAAACCCACCCCCTTGATTGCATCCAGTGTACAGAATGGGGGGAGGGGAAAATTGAATATTGAACTGTTGACAGTTGAAGAGAATTAAACATTGAATTATTAACTGTTGAAAATTGATGAAAATTGATCACTGAATTTTCTACAGTTGAAAATATAAGGACATAAGGATTTATTGAATAAACATTTCATTTCATAAAACAAAAGTTTTGAAAAAGTCCATTTTTCGAAAACGAGTCGCTACTGGCAAATTAATTTTTTTTGGCATATTAATATTCGTCCAATGAATTCTCAGTAGGAAATTTATGAGATTTAAAAAAATGCCAACTCTAAGCATCTCCTTGTAGCTATAGCCAATTTGTAAAAAAAAATCTTCAATGTCAGAAGTCATTAAAAAATCATTAAAAATTATTTAAAAATTCAGTAATTCTTATACAAAGATTGTTTCTTCTTTTATACATATAGAGATTCATGTGTAATCTTTCCCTTATTTTCCCCCTTTTTCGTGAAAAAATTACCCTAGTTCCCCTTTTTTGAGCTCCTTTTGTACTGTGACAAATCAGAAAACAAATTTTTCAGCAAGGAAAAGCCCAAAATAAGTGTTTTCTTCATAACATTTTTTATTAACAATATAAAATATTTCATTTTTATAATCGTAAATTGAAGAGATTTTAGACACCAGCCTTCGTTTTTTTAAATAAATCTCAGAAATACTAGTTAAAAAACAATTTCTCACAGAAGTCGAGACAGTTAACCATTTGTTCACACCAATTGTTTACAAAAATTAACTTCAAAATTTAATGCATTTTGTATGTTTTCTAATTATATCTGCATTAAATATGATACACTGCGAGCTTATTTATATTTTTTTCCAGAGAAATAAAATTAAATCTGCAAAATTGTCCTTTTCGCCCCACCTTCCGTTCAATAAAAATTAAAAACAAAATAATAAAGTAAATACCAGATCCGTCCCACTTTAAGGCGATACAATAAAAACTTCATCATTTCAAAGAATATTTTTAGTCTCGATTGACCTTTCAATCAATTACTTATAACATGTTATTATTATTATTTTCTTTATAAACTGGCCTCCAACATATTCAGTAAACTTCGATTATTCAATCTCTTAAGCGTAAAATTAGTGAAAAACTGTTTTGTTACTGAATTTCATAAAAACTCTTGAACATTTAAAAAGTGATTACAATTCTGAAAAGCGGAGACCGCTAGTTGTAAATTTTAGTATCGATTTATTTTCTTTTTACTGAAAGCTCATTACCTGAGTATTGATTTGCCAAAGCAGTCATATACGCTTTTTCGCTGTTTTCGAGAAAATCTACTTTGAAATATTCGCTACTGGCGAAAAACACTCAACGCGTCGGCTTCATAGCCGGAAGGTTGCGTGTTCGATTATCGCTACCTGCACTTTTTCATTTATTAAAATGTTTATAAATGTAATTTCTTCCAATCATCTTTAAAAGTTATGCAAACAATAATTGTTTCAATTCCTTTTTCCACGAAAACTGACTTGTTTAAACTTTTTTATGCTTTTCGCAGAAAAACACCATGTTTCGTTTAAAAAACCTCTTTCATACTTCTATTTTCAAATATAATTGATGAAATTAATGAAAAAAGTTAATAAACTTTATAGAAATAAATTTTTTTTTGTCGAAAAACATAATAAAGTGTTAAGAAAGTCCGTTTTCCGTGAAAAAGAGCATTATCAACATTATTATTAGCAGAATCTTTGAAGATCATTCAAGGAAATTATATTATAAACACTTTCAAGAACTGAAAAAGTTAATAAAAAGTACAGACTGCTAGAATCGAACACGCACAATTAAAAACTCGTGTGATAGCCACCCTCGCTCCGCATCGGGTAGCTGACTTCACACTATTTTTAAATCTCTCGCTTTTTCAACTTGTAGCACACTATACTATTGATATTGTGAGAAACGTAGACTTTATACTCCTTTAAGGCCATGTTATGAGTGGGTCACGTGACCGGATTGCTACCTTACCGACACTTTTTTTCAAAATCAACTTACGTACACACGAAACGCGATATCGAGTTGAAAATTTGGGATTATAAATAAGAAACGCTAAGAAAGCCGGCTCTGGTCCTAAATTTTTATAATTATGAAAAAAGTTTTTTTTGTAAATAATTTTTTTTTTTGCTTTTTTCATGATTATTAAAATTTAGAAACCAGAGCCGCCTTTCTTAGCGCTTCTTATTTAACCCTTAAATGACACCGGGGATCCAAAAGATCCCAGAACTTTTTCAAGGTTCCATGAAAAATCGATACATTTTTTTTCAATAATTTTTTTCGCTGTTAAGAAATTAAAATCCTGCAACTATGGGGCATTATTACAATAAAGAAAGGTTTGAAATATATGGAAAAAAAATTTCAGATCGAAATGTTATTAACTTTCAGAATTATTGCAAGTTTTCCGAGCTGGGGTCCAACGGCCCCCATGTGTCATCTACGTGATTATTTGGAGGTGTGTCATTTAAGGGTTACTATCCCAAATTTTCAACTCGATATCGCGTTTCGTGTGAACGTAAGTTGATTTTGAAAAAAAGTTTTGGTAAGGTAGGAATCCGGTCACGTGACCCACTCGTAACATGGCCTTAAAAGGTAAAAGTAGATGGTGCCACCGTTGTGGCTGCTAGCGCTGGAGAGTGCGGACTGTGTCCGAGTTCGCAGTTCGATTCTGGATGTCCGGTCGTGTACTTAAAGTGTAGAGTGAAATTGAATAAAGCAAAGTTTTCTGAGCGCAGTGAAGTGTTTTTATTGTGTCAACCATTCAAGCGGATTACGACAGATATATTATGGAAAATTTCAAGAGTTATGAAGGTTTTTGTAAATGTTCTATAAAAATCCACTTATGTTAAAAGAAAAAATATTTTCACCAATTATGGCTGCATTTCATGTTAGAAGCACCACAAGAAAGTTTCATCCTTCTAAATGATGTGGAACCGACCCAAAATCGATAGAGAGTAATTATATTTACACTATTCACTACTAAGTATAATTTAACTCACATCTATGAATAATAATAACTTAAAATTTAGAATAACTTGAATTCTATCAGTTTTCGGAATCAATCAATTCATGATACTGAAATAAAAAGACAGATCGGATATTAGACGAATATAATAATAAACAAACAAACAAACAAAAAACAAAATTAATCCTTAATTATCATATTATCTCAGCTCTACAATCTCATTGTTTCTTATCCTGTATCTCCCCTCTTTGAAAAAATTAAATTAAATAAAAAAGAATAAAAATAAATGAAAAAAAATTAAATTTCGTCTGCAAAATTCTTTTATTCTCCTCTATTGCCTGCCTCCTTAAAATCAGCCATTGCCAAAGCATTAGGACTGTCACTCCCTTCAAGGAAACTTCTCGATCTTCTCGGGATAGTTTCCACGTTGCGTTTTGACCAGTCCATTTTTCTTGAGAATTACCAATCTAAAATTGCAACCAAAATATAATCCAAATTTTCGTCCCTCATCTATGGACTTATATAAATGAACACTAATGAATACTTTTATTCCAAACTTACCCTAGTAACCTCTGAATTTTTGTACTCCCATCGCATTCAACCTGACGTAAATGCTATTTCATTTTCCTTTTTTTTTAATCTTCTTTACAAGAGGCGCTGAGTAATCACTCACTGTCATTCTTCTAGCACTTTTCCATTCAAGTGGAATTTTAACTATTGATTCTCCTAATTGCATAGATAAATCTTTCTTAACTTTTCTCTGGCCATTATTTAACCAGCGAATTAATCTTGTATCTTGAAGCTGTAATTAATAAATTCTCCATTTGTTAAGTAATAATATTACAAGTACTTAAAAATGTTCTTACTTCCTATAGTTTTCCTTCCTTCAAGTAATAAAATTTCTTATCAAGATATAAAATACCATCTTTTCCATGCCTTTTAAACTGACTACTAAAATTGTCCATTAATTTTATTTTTTCCCTCGAGTCCAATTTTTTCCACTCTTCTGGATATTCAATTTTTTCACCTTGAAAAAAAAACTATAATTTTTTCTCTCTCGACCTCATGAAACACATTATCTATTCTCTCATTTTCATTATTTTGAATGTTTGTTATAATAAAATGACACACAGGTACACTTTCTACTATTTCGTCGCTAACTACGATTTCACCACACATACGATACACTACCCTATTAATTGTTCCATGTGATGTTAACCTATCATTGCCTATAAATTCTATATCCTAATTTAAACTATTCTGTATACTTTCAGTAACTTGTACATCTTGTCCATTTTCACTTGTTTGCATAGCCTCTATATTGTCACTATTATTATTATCACCTGTCCCCGAAAATAACTCATTTAAAAGATTTTCAAATTCTTCATTTGCAGTATCTTCCACACTTTTCTTTAAATTACACCCTCTTTCTGTATTTCTAACTTTCCAATTTTTTTTTAAATTGTCCAACTTCTTGAATTTTCTCAAACTCTTCAAAACCCCCAATAAACGAAACATCCACCTTTAAGTTAACTACTCCTACCCGTCATCATCATAAAAGTCCATAGGACCTTCTTCCAAACCTACCTCACATTCTTAGTCACCTAGATAGGATTTTATTACCCTCCGCGTAGAGAATCCATCCTAGACCCTCAACACGTATTCGGATTTTTATAGTCCTCAATACATTTGTTTTTTCTTTCTACCTTTTTATTCAAATTTCTATCTATACTATTCTATCTATTTCTATCTATACTATTAGAAGGATCGTTCTTGCAAAGTATTTACTTTTGTTAATGTAAAAACTATTTCTCTTATGGGAAGTTACATAATTTTTTTCTATAGTAGTTACTTATTCTATGCTATGTAAATCCAATTTTACTGTTTAATAATAATCTTATAGATACATACCTCTTGTATAACATTTACGTAAGATTGGATCTTTTTTTTACTTTGTAGAATAATGATCCCGACTGCAAAAGAACCAGCATGTACCGACTCAAGATATGTAGACGGCGTTCTTCCGAGAAATCACCCCATTTTTACGGTAATTTAATGCATAGTTTTTTTAAAAAATGGAATCATCCATATTATTTATTTATTATAATATTCAAACAAAGAAACGTTTCTGCCCTTTTTGCTTTGAAAAATCATCACAAGACAAACAAAGAGAATTCGATTGCTATTTAGAATGGCATTCTATTGCTAAATTTAATATATACACTAAACGTCACAATTGCGCAGTAGATGTCATAAAACCTCGGTGTAAATCAGAAGAATGCTGCTTATGCATAGAAAAATTTCTTTGCAGTCGAAGTGCAATTTAAAAAAATGAAGAAGTAATAGTAACTAAGCATTCTTAGATTTCTCTTGACTCCTTCTCGTTCAACCTATCATTTTTCTTTTTCTACATCTCTATATAAATATGATAAATTCTGATAAATAAATTTTATAATTCCCTTCAGGAAAATGACCCCTCCTATCGAAGAACAGGTTTTCCTTGAAGCAGAAAGCGCAGAAAATATTACACCAAGATTCAATGTAAATTTTAACGAATACGCGGAATTTATGTGCTTCTTTTGCTGCTTAATTTTGATAGGCATACCACTGTCCTATCAACATAGGAGGAGAGGCACCTTCATTTGCCGAACATGTTACGAAACAAAAATTGTGGATTGTGCCCGGTGCGGATCCGGAAGAGGATTCGGATGCTGACACTGAAATTCTTGAAAACATTGATTGAATATACATAGATGTTCTCATATTTTTTATTTTTACCATTCCTTGGTCCGTTGTTTCACCGTCTCTAGTGGTGGTTTCCTCTTTATCTCCAGGGATGTTAAAGGCGATTGCCTTACTGCCATTGGAGGTGGTAAAGCCAATGTTGAATTTCCCCAACTCCACAGGTTTCATTTCACCGTAACCCGTTTCGAAGAAGGTTGATATATAATCGATGTTATTTATGAAGCCTGCTTTTATGCATCCCTGAACCTTTGTTTCGCCCCACCAGATGGAACGATGACGCATACAAGATAAACCGGTTTCTCTTGTCACAAAAATCGTAAAACGTAACAATGGGGTCTTTGATGTTTATTTATTCCAGGAAAACCTCTCCAAAAATATTGACACAGGTTTCTAAATTCTGTGTAAAATACCCAAGTTTGCTCTTCTTACGTGAAAAGGGCCCCTTTAACTGTCACAAAAAAGGTGGATTTATGTACAACCATGTCTAGGAGAAAAAACTTTTTCTTTAAAACCGAAGGCTCCAGTCATCAATTAGAGAATCGAGGATCGTCCTCTTAAAATACCCGTGACTAATATTTAAAAGGTTCTGAAGTTTTCATTTTAAACTGAGATTTAGAACTAAGAGCACGTGTACTGGAAGAAAACTTTTTTTCCGGAGAATCGTTCGTGTTAATAAGGTGTAGCACAAACAAAGTGTCCAAGTGCTCTTTATTTTTAGGGAATAGAGACTCTCTGCGTATTGCGCAGAGATGTCTAGGAAAAAAATTTAAAGAAGTAGATGCGCGAATTCTTGCCAAAATAAACGGTATGAATTTTTTAATGAAAATAATAAAGTGAAATAAGTGAAAAAAATAAGTGAATAATATAGTGCAAATTTTTTCATTATTATAATTATTTTCCTGTGTTGTGTAGCCCGGAACTTCAATCGGGACAATCGGATCGATGAAGACGATCTGATTTTATCGGATGACTCCATTGATGGGAGTCATCAAGCTCTACCATCCTCATAATCGGAATCGGATGAATCCGATGCTGATTCCAAAGCTAGCACCGTAGAATTCGAGGAAGAGAGGCGGTCAGTCAACGCGGAATACTCTCCCGATTTGAATGGTGTGGATGGCCCGAATGACGCCGAGGATGATGATGAGGATTTAATATTTTTGAGTAATTTTTAATATTATTATTGATTTATGATCATTATTACTGAAATGAAATATCGAGCTGAAAGTTTGGGAAAATAAAGAAAAGGGGCTGAGGAACGATTATATGTCAATAAATTTTAACAATTAAAATAAATAAACATTTCTTGAAATCTCTTGTTCTTGGGAAAATTTATTGACATATAAACGTTTCTTAGTCCTTTTTCTTTATCTTACCAAACTTTCAGCTCGCTATGTCTTTTCGTATGGGATTGGTATAATGGAAAAATATCGGTAAAGTAGGAATCAGATAAATGTCACATGCCCTTAATCGTTTGAAAAAAATACAAATAAATAATAATAGTAAATTATAAATAATAATGTTAAAAAAATAATTTTATTTGGGTTAATTTTTTTTATCAATTTTTAATATTATTAATGATTTTTTTTATTATGAGAAGTTGTAGGCTCCGGAAGCTCCGATCATGGCTTCTTAAAGCAACCAGTCCCGACGCAACTGGAACGTGTACGTCATCCACTTCTGCTCCTTCTCTCCTAGAAGGTAAGCAAGAGCGGGAAATTTACGCGAGATGATATCGTGCAACACTGTTGCATGGAGTCAGGTCTCTAGCCGCGGATAATCTTATGCGGCAGACGGGACAGTTGGAAATAAAGGTTTCACCTCTGGATACTTTTTTGGAGCTACTAATCTTTTTAGAATGTTATGAGGAACAGTATTGACAGACCAGATGAAGTGATCCCATAAGAACAGCCTTTTGCATCTGGTTCGCGATGGAATGAACCTGACTCTGGCAAGCCGGAATCTTGTTGAGTTGGCTTAGAAATGAAGCTTTCACACCTCCAAGACAGCCGATTATGAGAACTACAAGATGGACTTTGTAGCCTTGGTACAGCCTGCTCAGCTCGAAAAGAAGTGCTTGATGTTTCGCCCGTTTTTCTTCCTCTCTTGCCGTAATATTACCATCGGCTGGTGCCGAGAATTTAATCACGTAAATGATCTTGGTCCTCAGATCTTGGAGGATAATATCATGCTTCGCAGCACTGATACGTTGAGTGGTGGATAATGAGACATTCCAGTAGACAGTACACTGATCATTCTCCACAATGGAATCCAGTTCCCCCTGGGCATATGGAAAGACGGGCAATAGATCAACACAATAGAACTGCCTAAGATGGTAATATAACGCTTTTAGAGCCGCATTGTGTCTCTCTGTGTACCCGTAGCGTGCATATTTTGAGCACCCACTGAAAACATGTCCACGTGTTTCTGGCTCTTGCTTGCACGCTCGGCAGTTGGTATCACCTACAGGTACATTCATTATGCGCTCACAGTAAACTAAGGTGTCTATAACGCCGTCTTGACAGGCAGAAAGAAATCCCTCAGTCTCTGATCTCAATCCAGCAGACTTGAGAAACATGTTGGACAGATCCATCGAGAGCTCTTCTCTACGTATGATGCCGTACAATTTATCATGAAGGGGCTTGTCAGCATGTTCTCTTACTAGAAGCGTATGTTCTGCTTCCTGTACACGACTTTTGAGCACCAAAAGTATTAGTGATGCTAGGCCATGTGTAGTGTCGCTGGAATGAAATTCGAGGCCAAGCTTCTCTGCGACCCTATCTGCGGCACGGTATGGAAACGCCGCAGCATTTACGACTTCATGTTATTGTACCAGTCGCATAAGGGAATTTGTGCTATTTAGAACTGAGGAGGCTGTAGCCAGAATCGTTCTTCGATGAAGACACTCGAAGCTTAGCAAGCCTCTACCCCCTTATCTCGACGGAGATATATTCGAGGTAAGGAAGATCTAGGATGATGACTTCGATGGATCGTCATCATCTTGCGTGTGCTTCGGTCAAGCTGCTGGAACTCAACAAGCATATTGGTCGCCTGGATCTTATTCTTTCCAGATAATTCGGAAGCCTACATTTTTCTGAGAATTTGGCGATACCTTTTTCCAAGTGCCGTTTTTAATACACGCACATTTTGGGTTTCCGCTTGCGGTATTCCAAGATATATATATGTTTCTCCAATACCAAGATGTTGAATGGTATTTCCGCCTATGAGTTGAACAGCCTGATCGCCACGCGCTGATGTAGTTTCTATTCTTCCTTGGTGTAGGTGGACGCAGGCACACTTGTCGAGTCCGAAGCTCATGCCAATCGGTTTAGAGTACCTATTTATCGCATCGACAAGGATGTTAAGGTTCTCTTTCGAGGAAGCAAAGAGTAACATACATACATGGTCGTCCATGTATAAAAGGTGGTTGACCTTATATTCTCTTCTGTTCGGCGGACCACATAGGTATCCAGAGCTTTTGCTTTGGACCACAATAGATAGAGGCAAGAGGGAGACGCAGAAAAGTATCGGACTTAGAGAGTCTCTTGGGAAGACCCCCTCTTATGTGTGATATAGCTTGTAGCCACTTGTGTTTCGTCAGATGTTATGACAAATCTTGTCCGCCATAAGAGCATAAGCTCTTTTATGCATCTCGCAATTTTTGGATGCACCTCCAGGCACTCAATTTGCTTGATAAGTAGCTCATGGTTCGTGTTTTCGAATGCCTTACGTTATTCAATCCAAGGCATGGACAGATTGCGTCGATACCTGATCGAGTCCTGGGTAATACACCTGTCAATTAACAGGTTCTCCCTGCAATCTGCCAGCCCTCTCTTGCATCCACGTTGTTCAACTATTGCACTCCATACCGGATCGATAGACGTTAATATCCTCTCTTTGAGAATGCCAGCGAATAGCTTGTAGCTGGTGTTCAAAGAACCTATGGGCCTGTAGTTCTTTGGACTTGACAAATCTCCGGTCTTAGGGATCAATACCGTGCGTCTTTCCACTAGCCACTGCGGGACGGGTTGTTTTCCGTTTAAGAAAGTAGTAAATATACGAGCTAGATGTTGGTGCGTAGAACTAAACTTCTTCCACCAAAAGTTGTTGATTTTATCTGGCCCTGGCGCAACCTTTGCCTTTGGCAAAAGTTACGAAAGAGTGATATATCTGAACCGTCTTCATTTAGCTGATAAGTATCTCCATATACTTGCTCTCAGAAGACTTGAATCTCGTCTCGAATAGGCAGATTTTAAAGGCAAGTGACGTTTTTTTGAACATACGGGAAGGATGAGTGGAAAAGGTGGAATTTTCCTGAATCTACTTTACTCGCCGTTCAAGTCTCTGTTTCGCTGTTGAAAGATATCTTATTTTTCGCGTCCAGTGCTGCTTGATGGTCAACAGTTTACACTTGTTCAGCGTGTGATTTGCTTTCCTTGAGTTTCGAGCAAGTGCCCTAACTTTTGGAGTGAACTTTTTATTTGATTTTATGTAGCTGATCACGCACTGCATATTTGATGCATGCCGTCTCGCCGTTTCAATTTTGAACTGAAGCTGTGCAATACGCTCGCGAGTCTTACTCAGACATACTGAAGTATCGTGACTTCTATTGTCGCTAAGCATGGAGACTGCCTTCTCGTAAACTACACAGATCAGATTTCAGAGATTAACATCTTCGGGGAGCAAATCGGAGAGAGCAGTATTAGCTTCAGCTAATTTGTCCATCCTGAGAAAGACTTTTTGGTGGATAGATCTCCTACTTCTCATGTTGGCATTATCGGCTATCTGCAAAGATGGTCTTGCTGGAACGGGTGGAATGTTCGCTAGAGGATGTTGCTCTTCTTCTTGTTGATAAAAAGCTTCATATACGTTTTTTCGCAAAAAGGATACCTGATCTCTTAAATACTAAGGCGTTTTATGAGAATATTTCCGGGTGCATATTGAGTATATTGACTCAACGCTCATGTAACCTCTGCATGAAACCTCTTCGCGCCGGTGAGCTTCTTTGCCAAAAGATAAGGATATCCCTCCTGAGTTGGTCCGACCATTTAAATCGATGTTCTCGCGTTTGTCCGGGGCCATTGCCTGGTCGTCGCCTCGGTTCGGTCCTATTGCCACTCCCAACTGAACCGTGGCCTCCATTCGAGAGATGCCTATGGTGGGTGGAACTGCGCGATACTGGTGACGAAACCGCATAATTCGTTGTATTGGGGAGTTAGCCCAATGCAACGTGGCTGACTGCAAGAGCCGGAGCTTTTGGGCGATGGGGTCGCCACATCCCTACGCCTAAAAAATTTTTTATTTATTAATTTTTTATCATTACTTATTGATTGTTAATTTTGATTTATTCATTTATTGTTATCATTATGATTATTATTAAAAGCAAGAGCGAAGTGTAGTGCTTTTATCCAAAGTTTTTAAAATACAAGAATTGCCTTTTAAACTTTAATTGTGATTATGGCTAAGGGCATGTGATACTTATCCGATTCCTACTTTGTCGACATTTTTCTTATTATACCAATTCAACGGCGATACCACGCTGAAAACACCAGTTCTCGTAAGATCACTGAAGTTAAGCATTGTTGGGCGCGGTTAGTACTTGGATGGGTGACCGTTCAGGAAATTCTGCGTGCTGTTGGCCCGTCGTGGGTCTGGTGGGCCCACATTGGTAGTAAATATCCACCTAGAAACACTACCCGAATCGGGTAGTGAGGCAATGAACTTTCGAGTTCGAACTGCTAATCTATGTATGTATGTATACCAATTCTACAAGAAATGAGATATCGACCTGAAACTTTGGTGACATATAGAAAAAGGACAAAGAAACGTTTATATGTCGATAAATTTTTTAAATTAAAATAAATAATAATTTTTGGAAATTTTTTTTGTATCTGTGAAAATTTATTGGTGCATGAACGTTTATTAACCCTTTTTTATATCTTCCAAACTCCCAGCTCGATAACCCAATTCACGTGAAATTTGTATATTGAAAAAAATGTCGGTAAAGTAGGAATCAGAAAAGTGTCACAACTGTCACATGCTGTTGAGGGTTTGAATAAATAAAAATAAACAAAAATAAAATACTTATAGTAAATAATAAAGAATAATAAATAATAATATGAAATTTAAAGAAAAATTTAATATGATTTAATATTCCTTAGCAATTTTTATTATCATTAATGACTTTTTATTATAAATATTAAAAGTAAAAGTGAAGTTTAGTGTTTGTATCAAAAGTTTTTAAAATACTCGAATTGGGTTTTAAAATTTAATTTCGATTATGGCTAAGGGTATGTGGTACTTAAACGATTCCTACGTTACCGACATTTTTTCAATATACCAATTCAACACGAAATGAGATATCGAACTGAAACTTTGTTAAAATAAAGAGAAGGGACTAAGAAACGTTTATATGTTGATACATTTTTACAATCAAAATGAATAATAATTTTTGGAAATTTTATTGTATCCGTTAAAATTTATTGGTACTTGAACGTTTCTTAACCATTTTTCTTTATACCCTCAAACTGTCAGCTCGATATCTTATTTCGTGTGAAATTTGCATATTTAAAAAATGTCGGTAAAGTAGGAATCGAAGAATTGTCACATGCCGTTGAACGTTGGAATAAATAGATAAAAATAAGTAAAAATAAAATAATTATAGTAAATAGTAAAGAACAATGAATAATAATTAAATAATAATATGAAATTTTTTACAAATTTAATTTAATATGTTTTACCAATTTTTAATATCATTAATGATTTTTTATTATTAATATTAAAAGTAGAAGTGAAGTGTAGTGTTTGTGTCAAAAGTTTTTAGAATACTAGAATTGACTTTTAAACTTTAATTTCGATTAAAGTTTTATAATTATAATTAATAATGATTTTCGGAAATTTTTTTGTATCTGTGAAAATGTATTGGTACATGAATGTTTCTTAACCCCTTTTCTTTATCTCCCCAAACTTTACAAAACAATTTTCTCACCGAAAGTTTAATTTATCGCGATCTATTTTATTCAAGAGTAAAACAAAATAAATAGTTTACCCAGTAAGTTGTAATACAGTCATCACAATCTTAATGTATTTCTTTTTCTGCACAGTCCCCGATGAGACTCAGAATCGTTGCCAGGAACAAGGTGTTCCTGATGAAATCGAGATCAAAATGGAAGCAGAGGATACTGAAGAAGGTAGTTAACCATATAATTTTTCCATTGGTTTTTAAACAGTTTCCTTTAACTGTAAAAATTAGTTTTACAATGTTTAAAATTTTTTCAGAGAATGAAATGGATACAGAGACAAAGGAAGAGGTGGATGAGGATGTCGAGGACGATAAAGGGGAAGAGGTTGACGTGGAGGGTTTCGAGGAGGAGGAGGAGGAGGAGGAGCAGGAGGGGAGGAGGCGGACATGGACGAGAGGACTGCAGCCATGGAGGCCATGTATCGCTCTCAGCTGCGGTTGCACCAGCAGATGCTGCAGCAACAATTACTCGAACAAGAGCTGCAACAGCAGCAATTGCTCGAGCAATAATACATCCAGCAACAGCATATTCAAACGGTGGGTGGTACACAAGTTTCATGCGAATGGGCGCGAAATTTAAATTAAAATAGTAGAGCCTTCAGAATCTGAAAATATTATCGAGTATTTAAAAAAAGCTATTATCGCTATTTTTAAATATTTGATGAATTTTGTTGATAACCCTGAAGATTATGCAGGCATAAAATTTAATTCTGTTTTTTTAAACGTGCTGGTTATTTATCCTTTCGTCTGGCACGCGATTTAAGTTTCGAGATCCTTTGGGATCTCATTTTCAAAATTATTCAGAGTAATGATGAGTTTAAACTGGACAAATCGTTTCTTGTAACTTTTAATACCATAAAAGGTATACGCGGTGCTGGAAGAAAGGTGCTGACACACGAGGGTGTTAAAAAGAAGTCAATTTTAAAAATTGAAAACGCTGATAGTCTTTGTCTCCCGCGCTCTATTGTGGCTGCATGTGTATACCAAGAGCGGGGTACAATTCGCAGCGGAGAATTGCATGCTAATGGAAAAGCCTAAGGCAGTGAAAGGGAAAATTACAACGAGAACTAGCTACTGAGCTAGTACGGAATTCAGGTGTTACGATCTCTGAATCCGGTTGCGGATTGTTCGAAGCGAATATTATTCAAAATTACCTTCTACGTGAGCGAATCGCGCTAGTTGTTTTTGAATTCAATAATTTCGGTATGGGTAAAGCTCCACCTGTATATGAGGGTACTAGCATAATTTCAGAATCTGGGCATACGGTGCGATATAGTGTAAATATAATGTTTTATCCCGATAAAAATCACTTTGAACCGATTTTATGTTTAAAATCAGCCGCGGGTAGCCAGTAGTTTTGCATACCCTGTAATAAAAGCTACGCAAATCCAGCTACTCATAAATGCTCAAATAAATGCAGCTCATGCCTTTCAATACCCCCTTGCAAATCTGCAGAAAACTTTGCATATACTAATACACCGGAAATAAAATGTAATTCATGTAATAGATTTTTCTTTGATAGTAATGGTTTACGCAAGCATAGTGAAGAAGGCTTCTTTTCCGGTAGCAAAAGTGTATGCTCTACGCTGCAGATTTGCAAAAAGTTTTTGAAGGTAGTAGATTTTTATAAATCTAAAAATCACGAGTGCGGGACATTTTACTGTAAAAATTGCAGATGCAAACGTGCGTATAACCACGAGTGTTACATGTACCCTATTATCGAGCGTCCAGCTAATACCCCAAAGCGAATCTCTTTCGTGTTTTACGATTTGGAAAGACGACAAACGAAAACGCTTGAAGGGGATAATTTGGTGAATATTCATGAGCCGAATCTCTGTGTAGCTCAGAAAGTCCGCTCTGATTGTCTATCAGACGAAAATATTAATGAATCGTGTAGATATTGCGGTGTCCGATAACTTATTTTCAAAGGGGAGAGTGTTATACAGGATTTTTTAGAGTACGTAACACGTGAGGAGAAAAATTCAGGTCAAACAATTTATATTGCACACAATGCAAAAGGTTTTGACCTGCAATTTATCCTCCGTTACTTGGTGGAGGTAAAAGGTACCAAAATCCGTCCAAAGGTGATAACGAATGGCACCAAAGTCATGCTCATGCAGGTCGGGGATAGTAAATTCGTAGATAGCTTAAACTATATGCCTACGCCTCTAAGTGCTTTCCCCAAGGTATTTGGGCTTACCGGTGAGGGCTCGAAGAAGGGTATATTTCCACATTTTTGTAATAGAGCAGAAAATGATACATATGTAGGTCCTTTGCCTCCAGTTGAGGACTACTCACCCGATACCATGACAATCGAGGCTCGTAAAGAATTTTACGAGTGGCACGATTCCTTTAAAGACCACTATGTTTTTGATTTCCAAAAGGAGATTGTAGCCTATTGCGTGAACGATGTGACGATACTTCGTCGTGCATGCCTCGCATTTAGGTCTATTTTTTTAAAATGCGGTAATGTCTGTCCTTTCGCTGAATGCGCCACCATAGCTTCAACGTTTTAAAGAGTTTACCGAAAAAATTTCCTTCGCCCTGAAACCATAGGCATTATAACCAATGGCGGTTACAGACGAGCAAATAATCAGTCTGTAAAAGCCATTGAATGGTTATTATGGGTCGAAAAATAAATTGGTGTAGAAGTTAAACACGCAGCAAGGAGTCGTGAATTCCGACTACCAGAGGGAGCTCTAGTTGGCGGATATTATGTAGATAGTGATGAAAAGCGTAATGTTTCACAGTTTCATGGCTGCTTTTGGCATGGGTGCGTGCAATGTCACAAAATAAATCGCGATAAAAAATTAACGTCCGGGGATACTCTTGACACACGATATGAAAGCACTTGCGCCGCGAGTGAAAAAATACGTGAAGATGGTTACATATTGACCGAAATTTGGGAGTGCCAATACGACAAACTAAAGAAAAATACACCCCAGATGCATGAATATTTAAAAAATCACCCCTTGTTGCATCAGGATGCGTTAAACCCTCGTGACGCGTTTTTCGGAGGCTGCACATGGAATACCGTGAGCTATTATAAAGTAAAAAGAAACGAAAAAATACGATATACTGACGTTTGCTCTTTATATCCATTTATTTCGAAAATGGGTAAATTTCCTGTGGGGCACCCGAAAAATTGTGTAGGTGATGAGGAGTGTAAAGGTCTAACTGGTCCAAATTATGCGAATTTGAAACCAATTGATGGATTGATCAAATGTCGTGTAATTCCGCCTCGCAGTTTATACCATCCAGTGCTACGTGTGCGAATACATGGGAAACTCATGTTCCCGTTTTGCCACACATGTTGCGAGTCTATGAGTCAAACCGATTGTACTCATGACGATTCAAAGCGTGAGTTGGAAGGAACATGGGTTGCGGATGAGTTAAATAAAGAAATCGAACTCAATTATAGAGTAACATATATTTCAGAGATATGGGAATATAAAGTTACTCAATATGATGCAAAAACGCGAGAAGGTGGATTATTTGCGGTTTATATGAACACCTTTTTGAAAATTAAACAGGAGGCTAGCGGGTGGCCGAGTGAGTGTGTTGACGAGGCGTCAAAAGAAGCTTATGTTCGCGAGCATGTCGAAATTCATGGCATAGAGCTAGACCGTGAAATGATTTTAAAAAATCGAGGTTTACGCTCAGTTGCAAAACTCTGTCTCAACTCTTTTTGGTGTAAATTTGGTCAAAGAGAGAATTTATCACAAACAGAAGTTGTTGAAGAGTGTAAAAGATTGATGGAGGTGTTAACTAACCCAGAGTTGGAACTTCATGACATTACCCCTGTCAATGATGATGTTCTTTACGCCACTTGGTCGTATAAAGACGAGGCAAGTGTAGCATCACCCTACACAAATGTAGTAATAGCTGCTTATACTACAGCTCAAGCTAGACTAAAGCTTTTTGACTACCTGTATCAGTTAGATCGACGCGTTTTGTACTATGATACAGATTCGTGCATTTATATATGTCATGAAGATGTACCAGAGTACAATGCACCCATGGGTCGATTACTGGGACAGATGACGGATGAGTTCGAGGTGTATGGTAAAGGAAGTTATATTGACACTTTTTTATCTGGTGGCCCTAAATTTCATGTCTACAACGTAACCTCTTCAGATGGAAAAACTCATCAGGTTTGCAAAATTAAGGGTATAACTTTGAATTATAAGAATTCTAAAATTTTTAATTTTGAAACCATCCGAGAAATGGTAGTCAGCAATGCTCCTCCTATTTCAATTTCATTCAGAGCAATTCGCCGAACAAAATTTCATGATGTCGTAACTAGAACGGAGAAAAAAACCTGTAAACCGGTAAATTGTAAACGAAGATTTTTTGAGAATTACGATTCTTTACCTTACGGTTATGTCGAAGAAGGGGAAAACAGTGTAGATTCACAGTAGTTTGATTTTAGTAGTTTGTTTTGTTTTTCTGTAGATATTTATTTATAAAATTATGTATAAGATCTCTCTCTCTCTCTCTCTCTCCACCTACATGTGTATTGAGGAGATGGTCAGCATGGGTGTAGCTGGAGGAACATGTATGTATATTTAAATAATCTGCTCTTAAACCATAACATTGTGTGATTAATAGTTTTTTATATTTCAGCCAATTGGGGTGTATATGGTCAAGCCGTTTTTCAGATGGTCAATCGGCCTATCGCCTTTCCGAGTGATGAAAGACCACCTCAAGTTTTTTACTAGTTTTTAATATTGTCCATCAATTTTTGTACATAGAATAAATATTATTATTCCTTTTTAAATTGTTCTCATGATTTTTAAAAATATCCACCCTTTTAAATTCTCTTTTTCTCTTAACATTGAGAACTTGTAAATTAGGTTACATTTTTGTTTCTAAATAAAAAATATGATAAATAGGCGCAAAAAAAGACTTGAAAATAGTTGTAATAAAAGTAGTAGCGGTAATAGCAGTAATATTAGGAGTGAAGTATATCTAATATCAACATCTGAGACCGAACTGAAGGTAAGTATGTCTTTTAAATTTTATTCAAAAAGACTCCCCGGAAGCGCGGGCGCTGAAAATAAGCTAATAGCAGCGCCAGCGCATCGCGGCGACCAGGGTTATAAGCTCATTGCCCATGGCCGCTGCTAACAGCCCATACGCTTATTCGCCTGGTTGCCGTGCGCGCGAAGAAATATAAGCTCATTGACTTGAATTTTGATTTAATTTTGCCATCACACTTTACGATTAAATTTAAGGCGAGAAAAAAAATCAAATAAAAGGAGATTACATTGTAAGTTAAATGAGCAAAATGAAATCACGAGTCAGGATTAAGATGAAGATGATTTAACTCTACCCATCTCAGATATTATTGCCTCTGTACCAAAAACTTATAGGGAGAAGAGTGAATTTTTGCTTGAAAGATTACGAGCACCAGATGTAAAAAATAGAATAAAATGGGATAAACAGGGCGTTGTATTTATCGACGGAGCACGTGTTGAGGAATCAAACATTTCAGATTTAGTGAACGATGCTATTAGGTATAGAAAATCAGTTGTTGTACCAGGAAGACGTCAGTTTGCAAAGTTTCTTCAAGGAATTAAGACACCTAACGAAATTTTGGGTAATCGTGAGTACTGGAGATCAAATTCATATGCATCTATAACAAGATTATTAAACAACTCGCGTAAAATTTCTACGCCTAAAAAATCCATAAAACTTGATGAAGATGCGAATAAAACTTTATTATATCAATCTCTCTTCACCGATAGCGTGAACTGGGAAAGTACCAACGACTCAGAAGCTGCAGATGATGATGATACTGTTAAAAGGAATACGAAATCACGTACCTGGATGGGTTTTAATCTTTAAAAAATTAAGCAATTGGAAGACATATATTATAACCCTTCGCATGAGGCTTCATACTCCGGCGTAGTAAAGATTGCCAAGTTTTACACGGAAAAATATTACACGTAAGCAAGTAATTGACTGGTTAAAGAGTCAAGATGCATATAATCACCATCGTCCTATTAGACGTAAATTTGCTAGAAAACATTATAGTGGCTGTAATATTGATGATGTTTGGGAAATTGACCTAGCAGACTTGAGATCTTTGAAAAGCTACAATGATGACTTTTCCTATCTACTGGTTGTCATTGATGATTTGAGCAAGTTTTGCCTGGGTTGAACCACTGCAAAGTAAAACTGCATCTGAGGTTAAAGAAGCATTTGAGAGAATTCTTCATAGAACCGGCGATAGAACACCAGTTTATCTACAGAGTAATAAAGGAAAGGAATTTATCGGTAAAGTTTTTCAAAAATTCTTGTCAGATCGTGAAATAAAATTTCGCGTTACACGTGATCCAAGTATAAAGGCTGCCATTGTTGAACGTTTCAACATGTTTTCAATGCTGCTGTAGCTTGTGCAAATATACAAAGACGATTTGCAAGAGAAGCCGGCCGAATTTATTGTTGAAAAAGTGATTCAATCAAAGGTTCGCGGAGCTAAGAAACAGATCCTTGTAAGGTGGTTTTAGTACCCTGACAAATTCAACTCGTGGATACCAGATACAGAGCTAAAAACTCTACAATGAATGGAGAAGGTAAGTTTCATCTTATTTTACCAAGTGATAGTAGTATGAAGTACTTCCCACAGAATACAATCACACACTTTATCACACAACTTCCACATGATTTTCGACTGCATGGTCGCTGGGTGGTGGGACTCACAGAAATTCAGTTTCCACGATCATTCCTCCATGTGAGAGGTACATCAAGCATGGAAAATCGCATCTCAATTGTACCAAAATCAATTGTAGAGAAAATAGGGCTCATTGAAAAATCTACAATTGAAAGCGTTCGATTAAATGAGACTGGCAGTGTAGATTTAGCCTTATCCAAAAATGCGGACAAACCATGCGACAATAATGCCATCTCAACTGATGAAGGTTTTAAACTGGAACTGTTTAAAGGAAAATGGAAACGCTTAATTACATCTTTCTTTCCACCTGGAGTTTATCCCCAGCTGGATGACTTTATATATGCTGTAAATAACACCCCCGAAATAAATAAACATGTGGCTGATAAACAAGAAAAAAGAAACAATCATTATATAACACTGGAGAAAATATGTAAAGAGGATTGTAAAATTCCGGGTTGTCACTTTCTTTCAATCAGTGAGAAGATATCACAAATTCTAGGATTTGCACCTCACATATTTTTACCTATCGATTCATATATGGCACACCATCCACCAAGTTTATCAAATGGTCTACCAAATAAGCTTTTTGTCTATTGTGATGTATACGAACCGCGTCTCACTGGGAATGTAAAAACACCACTTTTACGAGTCGTGCCGGTGGATATGAAAAATTATATTTTTGGAGCCACCCAGGTGACAAACTTTTCACCACCTCATTATATACCTATTCTTCATACCTTACTTCATACAATAGAAATATATATAAGGGATCATCTGGGACTTGCGGCACCATTCGAGCTTGGCACGTCAACCGTGACACTTCATTTCAAACGGATTCCGTGAACATGAGTCATCACACAGATTATTATACAACTCAAGTTGGAGGTGGAGGAATTTCCCAAATTTACATTGGCTCTTATTATCAGAGAGGGCATGGTATAGGTAGTTTTCTCGGAGGCCTGTTTCAACGAGTTTTACCATTTCTCACACGTGGAGCAAGATTAGTTGGAAATGGAGTACTGCGCCATGGAATTAATGTTATTGATGATGTGGGACGTAACATACCATTTAAGCAGGCTGTGAAAACACGACTCAAATAGACTGCAAAAGAATTAAAGAGACGAGCCATTGAAAAGGTGGAAAGTCTGATGAACGGATCGGGATATAAATTGACTGAGAAGAAGAATAACCTTCAGTCGTTCGGCGTTCGCAGCGTGTTGAACATCGCAGGAAAACCTCGTAGAAGAAATAAAAGGGGTGGAAAAATCAAGAAGAAGAGGAAGAAGAAAACAGCTGTCAAGAGAAAGACAAGTAAAAAATGTAAGAGAAAAAGTCGATCAAAAAGTACAAAAAGATCGGTAATTGACATTTTTGGAAACAAGTAATAAATGTCATTTTTACACTCCCACTCGTGTGAGTGCTTGAAATCGGAATTGGACCTCTTTTCCCTACCTCCAACACAAACATCCATAGAGGGCTCTCAATGGGTACACTACAAACCAGTTTTATCTCTCACAGATGACTCACCCATCGAGTTTGTAGTTCCAGGTCAGGGGGATGAGTACATTGACCTTGCACATACACTTCTAAGTGTAAGAGTCAAATTAAACACTCCTAAAAAAACTGCAGAAAACACTTCTAGTGTGGAATCCGTTGACCCTATCAACAATTTACTGCATTTAATGTTTAACCATGTGGATGTATACTTTAATCAAAAGCCTGTAAATTGATCTGATTGGTCATTTACACAGTGACGTTTTCAATCAAGATCAATTTCTCTTGAATGGTGTTGAACTTAGAGTTCGACTGGTGCGTTCCAAGGATGCTTTTTGCCTTATGGATCCTACTAATCAGGCTTATCTCCGTATTGAAGAAGCATCTCTTCTTATACGGCCTTCAAAAAACTCGACGACAGGAAAGATTTCTATTTTCATCATTGAGTCAGAAAGGAGGAAATGTTTAGATGTGCTCTCAACAATGCCATGAAACTTCGTCACTGGCTTCAAAGACAACGACAAGACGAAATTCTCTGCAAAATGTCAAACAGAAGGTCAGCGTACGGAAAAACAATAATATCCAGGAATTCAGTTCCAGACAGTGCTGAGATCAAGACTGAATCTTCAAACTAAACAACCGATTCTAAGCCTTGTGCTTACGAAATTGTAAGCATTAAACATGAACAGTCTGGAGATATTGCAGGCTCTTCAGGTTTTACAAGTGCCCATGATTGGTGTATACCGACCAGATCAAATTCCCAAAACCTGGACCAAACCAGCTGCAATAGTCGTTAACACTGATGACCACACTCAGCCTGGTTCCCACTGGGTCGGAATCGATATCGACGGAACCGGTAGAGGAACCAACTTTGACAGTTACGGGATACCGCCTCTTATTCCTCAACATCTTCATCGTCTACGTAGAAACTCCACCCTCTACAGGTGGTACACCAAACAACTACAGAGCACCTCTTCAAATGTATGCGGTCAGTTTTGTATCATGTTTCTTCATCATATGTGTAATGGTGGTACTTTGGGCCATTTTAGTGATATTTTTACGGACAATCTATTAGATAACGATCGCATTGTAGTAAACTTTCACAAAAGACTTTTAGACAAGTATAAACTGAGATGTGTTAGAGCTCCAGACTCCAAACATGGCGGCAGATGTGTTTGCTCACTACGGAATAAAAATCGTTTAGATTCGTGTGTACATGTCAGTATTCTTGAATATTCACCCATCCAAGTACTAACCGCGCCCAACGCTGCTTAACTTCAGTGATCTGACGAGAACTGGGTTTTTCAGCGTGGTATGGCCGTTGGCCATAAATATATTATAAATAATATATATGTATTCTATAGGTGATAAGTTTTGTTTTCTTCTCTCATGTGGAATAATTATTTGTAAATCGGCGAGTTTAGCATTTTTTCTTCATTTGGACCTCTCTCGTATTTGTAGTGGATCATCTCGCTAGCTTACAAGTGTACTCTTATTTATAGAATAAAATTAAGAATTTAGATTTAATGTTTTTACTAGCTCAGGTACCTATATTAATATCCTTAGAATTAGGAACCTAGATGTATTTTTTTTAACAAGAGTAAATAAAAAACACATGTAATAAGTAAAACTATGTTTTAATTAATTCACTTGTCCTTTAGCCTTAGTTACCTATAAAAATTTCATTTGAGAGGTTAAGTTAGACTTAACCTACTTTATTTTTCAAAGTCCAACATTAAAGCAATTTATTGCCTTACATTATTTGTATGAAATAATTTTCACTTGCGATTTTTAGAAATAGTTAATTTTTAGAATCAAAATTTCTTTTAAAAAGTTAGGTTAGGCAGAAGATGCTCTACTTACTCTCTAAGTCTCGCACCCACTCCAAATTCGCCAAAGTACCAGGAATGGCAGAGCCCCCACTCCAAATTCGCCAGGGTCAGACCACAGCGGACCCCCCACTCCAAATTCGCCAAAGTGCGCGCTATCTACTGCTAGATTAACATAAAAATTAAAAAATTCTATTCTCTTAATTGAGGGTTTCTGTTAATAATTATAATTGTTAACTGTAAGGAGCAGGTATTGAAAAAGCTAACATAGATATTTGTACTGTATACGGTACAATTAACGTTATGAAAGAAGGTTATCGCGAATATCTTGAAAATTATGGATTGACAGCAGTGGAATAGCGGGGAAATTGGTGAAAAGGCACGTAAACTTTCAGTGGGATACCTGACCTACGTTTGGCTGTGACGTCAGATGCCAACAAAAGAAACACCCAAAAAAAGGATAAACTCGATGCGAATTATCGTTGTCAGCTTTTGAAAATAGACTTTAAACTTAGGGAAAATGCGACTTACTACTACTACTACTACAAAGTCTGAGACCTATAAGAAAGTAGCAATTTTTCATTCAAAAATAAAGTTCACATTTCACAACTATATTATATGTGCAGAAATATACTATCAACGATAAAATTCGAGTCGCCTGGCTGTACGGCAGAAAAGTAATTTAAGAAAAAATGTTTGCTGAATGAATGAATGATTATTTAAAACTTAAGTGTTTTTTATGTGTATTTTTAACTTTTAAGTGATGCACGTTCATCAGGTAGAAAGCAATATGTGAGAAAATTTCGTATGGCTTACAGACATAAAATGTCAGAAAAAGTAAGACAATGCAACAGTTCTTAGCAATCGTGAAGTGTAGAGCATCCACCCGTGTATAAAAATGTCCTCGCAGTCTGTTTACAGGTCTGGCCCAGGCCTGGCGCTAATGTGGCTCAGGTCTGACCTTATCTAGACCGTCTAGTCTGGAAGGTCTTGCCTATCCCAGAACTGGCGCTCATCAGCGAGCCAAGAATAAAAAAAAGTTCTAAGTTCGATCAGCCAATTGTTTTGACATATTTCAAACAAGTTTCAGGGTGTTTAAAATTATAGAAAATAAAAAATGCACATTATAAAAACAAGACTTTATTTTCTTATCACCATGACAGACTGGCCTGGCCCAAGTTTGGTGCTGGTCAGCTGGACAAGAACCGACAAAATCTTAGTTCGATCAGTACATTTTTTGACATATTTCGAAAAAGTAGCAGGGTGTCTAAAATTGTAGAAAATAAGAAATTCATTTTATTACAACAATACTTTTTTTTTATCACTCTGATTGTGTGGTCTGGTCCAGGTTGGGCACTGATCAGCTAGTCAAGATCAACAATTGTAAGTTCGATGTGGAAGGTCTGGCCTGGCCCAGACCTGGCGCTGATCAGTGAGCCAAGAACAAAAAAAATCTTAAGTTCGATCAGCAAATTTTTTTTGGACATATTTCGAAGAAGGTACGGGGTGTCTTAAATGATAGAAAATAACAAATTCGCACTATCAAAAAAAGACATTTTTTCTTAACACCTTGGCAGTCTCATCTGGCCCAGATTTGCCGCTGATCAGCTAGCCGAGAACAAAAAAATCTAAGTAAATTCGACCAGTATATTTTTTTTGACATATTTCGAAAAAGTTACAGGGTGCCTGTAATGAAAATTTGTTAACTTAAGACGCTTATAGTGGAAAATTATTTTTTTCCAAGTCATTAAAAAAATAAAGTATCTTCCAAGTAGTTGAAATGTATTGCTTGGCTCTCGACATGCAGAGATGTTGCCAGATGACGTCACAACTTGAACTCAGCCAGTCCATACCTAGCGGCTCACCAGACGATCTGGCCTGGGAGTAGCCAGACAAAACGTTACACTTTTGGCCAGGACCAAGACTGGTCAAGACTGGAAACCAGACTGTGTGGTCTGGGCCAGGCCAGCGCCTGGCCTAGCAAACCACATTATTTTCAGTTGTAATTGATATATAGTTTTTTACGATTGGGGAAAAAGTGTAGCAGATTAGCGGGGTGCCTTCTCTCCAGGTATCGTTCTCGTCTTCCATTCTTCTTGAAATATCGCATTGTGCGCGAATGGAAGTGCAATCACATACTTATTGAAAATTGCGAAAAATTGCGGATAGTTTAAATAACTTTCTAAAAGTGGAATTGCTTCAACATGTTCATTACAAGTGAAGGTAACATGCTTGTAGATTTATGTTTAAAAGAGAAAGAAGATGTAACAGTTTGAATAATTTCCAACGGTCGTTGGTTGAGAAATGTTTGAAGTACATTCAGAATTTTTTTCAGAATTTTCCTATTATTATTTCAATGTAAAACAATCCTCCAAACTTAACTGTCATTGAAACCTGATGAATTTGTAGCTTTTCATGCGGTTTTTAGGTGTATCAGTGTAAGGCATAGAAAAAGTTGGGGCATATTGGTTTCTGACTCATTAACGTACAACACTGTGACATTGAGTCGAGAAAGAGAAACGTAAGTTATTAGCTGTTTTTGTTTACTTATTTTGTAGTGAAGGAAGCATATGAACAATGGAGCAAGTTACGTATGCTTTTTACGATGATGTTTCTGGAACCTCATATTCTTCGCAGATCGTATGTATCATTTCTTTCTAATGACTGTCATATATATATATATATATATATATATATATATATATATATACCATTAAACCATTTCCCTTTCAGGGTAGGCGTGACACTACCCGATTCGGGTAGTGTTTCTAGGTTTTTCTTGTAGTTATAAATAACTACAAGTGTGGGCTCACCACACCCACGATGTGCCAACAGCACTCATGTCAGTATTCTTGAATGGTCACCCATCCAAGTACTAACCGCGTCCAAGGCTGCTTAACTTCAGTGATCTGACGAGAACTGGGTTTTTCAGCGTGGTTCACAGTTAATATATCGATATCTTAAGTGAGTCACGCTTACTGGGAAAGGGATATGGCGCGATGCTATAGTAATAATAATAATAATAATAATAACAATAATAATAAAACGTAGGGATGTGGCGACCCCATCGCCCGAGAGCTCCGGCTCTTG
>CAKNYM010053712.1:427030-448505 GCA_932195095.1 Andricus curvator | reverse complement strand
CTCTGATAGGAATTCATAGCCTGAAGTATGCTAAATAAATCCTCCTGAAGGAGAAGATCGAAAAATATGCACAGAATCTTGACATCTTATTCGAAATGATTGGTACTGCATTGGTGTGTGTGTGGGAGGGGGGGGGGTCTTGTGATAAGAATCCATAGCCTGAAGTATGCAAAATAAATCCTCCGGGCACGGAATACCATACTTTCGAAAAATGATAATTTTCCTAAAGGAGAAGGTCGAAAAATATTTACAGAATCTTGAAATCTTATCAGAAATGATTGTTACTGCCTGGGTGTATTTACAGAGATGTTGTGATAAGAATCCATATCCTGCAGTCTAACAAAAAAATCCTCTGGGCCCAGAGTTCCATACTTTCGAAAAATGATAATTTTCCTGAAGCAGAAGATCGAAAAATATTCAAAGAGTCTTTACATCTTGTCAGAAATGATTGGAAATTACTTCCATTTATTCGAATAATGGTATTTTTGTCAAAAAATGTGATAGAAAAATATTGACAGTCTTTCCAGTTTCCTAGAATTGATTTATAATGCGAAAGTATGTTTGTATGTGTGTTCTGATAACAATATATTGACTAAGGATCACATAAAAAAATCATAGAAACAACGACTTCGACTTTTTCTAAAAACGTTATTTTTTCGTAAAAGAATAATACAGCTATATATATTCACCAAGTCTTTTCCAGTTTACTAGAATTGATTTCTAATACGTGGGTGGGTTTGATGGAGTGTTAGGGGTACATTATATAGCCGAAGGTTTCTCTGAAAAAATCATTTCACAATAACTTTGCATTTTGTGGAAATAACTTTTTTTTGCTAATTACAAGTTTGAAAAATCTTTCCCAAATCTTGACAACTATATGTAATTTATTTCTTGTGGGTGTATGGACTTTTGGGGATGTTATAATGATAATCCAGAACACAAGGACCTTTTTAAAAAATCAAAGTCGCTATAACTTTGATTTTTTAGAGAAATGATTATATTCCCATAGACTAAGATCGGAAACTATTCACCGGGTCTTTCCAGCTTTCTAGAGTTGAGTTCTATTGCGTGGGTGGGTTTGATGGGGTGGTAGGTGTACATTATATAGCCTAAGGTTCCTCTGAAAAAATCATAAACACAATAACATTGCATTTTGTGTAAAATGCTTATTTTTGCTAATTACAAATGTGGAAAATCTTTACCAAATCTTCTTTAGCTATATGTAAATTATTTCTTCTGTGTGGGTGGTGTGAAGGGAATGTTATAAGATCAACTCAGAATTAGAAGAAAATGTGGAAAGTTTTATTTACCTATTTTATCAGTAGATAATATTTATTTGTTATGTTTTTTAAATAATATATTATAACTTATTAAAAATTATTACTCCTACATGTGTTTCAATGCTTTTTATATTTTGAATATGGCGCCAGAAGTCCTTTTAAATAGATTTAGTGATCGATCAAGATACCACGCGGCGCTGATTGTATTGTTTCTGTTTACTTTTTTTCGGCGTTTGAAAACTGTGTTATTTTGTTAATTTTTAAAATATTTATCGCGAGTGTTGACGTTTCGGAGGCACTTTCCCCCTCAAATAGGGATATGTACTTCCTGTGGGGGAAAAAATTGCCCCCTGACATCCTTTCGGTGCGCCAGCATTCGAAATCAATTTTTTGAGGTGAGTTTTGTAGGTTACAATACCCCCTACATGAGCCTTAAAGGAGATGATGAACAGGTTGAGAAGATACCTGGATAAGAATAGGTTAGAGCTGAATGCGGAAAAGTACAAGGTTATGGAGTTCAGAAAAGGAGGGGGAAGGGATAAGGGAGGGGAGTTGAAGTGGAAGGAAAAGGCGGTGCAGGAGTTGAAAGAGTTTGTGTACCTGGATTTCTTATTTTGGAGGAATGGGGGAGTGGATGGTCACATAAAACAGAGAGTGAGGAGGGCAAATGTGACGATGAGGCAGGTTTGGGGGTTGGGAAGGAAGTTATTCGCAGATGATTTTTGAAGGAGAATGAAATTGTTTGACTCACTAGTGATGAGTGTGCTCTTATATGGAGTAGAGGTGTGGGGGTGGAAAGAAAGTGAAGAGGTAAATAGGACACAGGAGAGGTATGTAAAGTGGACACTGGGGTTGGCAAGGAACACGCCTAGTTATATTTTCAGGAGGGAGACGGGGAGAACAAGTGTACGGATTCTAGCGGGGAGTCGGGGCGTGTAAATATGAGGAAAAATTTTTGGAAGAGGACGGAGGTAAGCTGGTTAGGGAGTGTTGGTGGGAGAAGGCGAACTGGAGAGGGTGTGGGAGAATGGAGGTTGAAAGGGAAAGGTATTTTAGAACAAATGGACTGCAGATGGATGAAGTAAGAAGGATACACGAGGAAGGAAGGAACGTATATGAGTTGGTTAAGAAAAATGGCATGGAGAGAGAGAAGACAGTAGGGGAAGAGAGAATAAGAGAGTGAAGGTTTAACGGGAACTATGTGTGGATTATCCCAAGGGCGGGAACGCAATATTTATGTGAGAAAGGAGAGAAAGGAAGTCAGGAGCTTATAGCGAGGATTAGATGTGGGTACTGGGTGGGTTTTAATAGGTTCTGGCTCTCTCGGGAGAAGAGGATGCGTGAACTGTGTGGGAAGGGGGATGCAAGAGTGGAGCACAGGTTGGAGGAGTGCGTAGAGGTGGAAAGGAGTGGGATCAGCATGGTGGTATTGATGCTTTAAAGGGGGGACAAAAGGGAAGTAGCATGGGTGAAGGGAGTGTTGGGTAAGATGAAGAAGAAGAGAAGGAAGGAGGAAGAGGAGTGGAGAAGGAGAGATTGTAAATAGGAGAGGAAGTAGATATAAGTGATCTGTAAAGATTATAAATAGTAGTTAAGTATAAGGTACTAGCCGCGGAAGCAGAGTTCGGCAATGCGTGGCAATGCGAAAAGTAGGGACATGCGAGCTTGGTGAGGCGAAGCGAAGCGAGGAAGGCAAGCCGATAAGAGCATGCGGTCTTAGAAATGAGGTATGGATGGATGTTAGTTTTTGTAAGGCTTACTTTTGAGAAAATTCTGTAAAAAATTAAAGTGTAAGCAAGTCAATTTTTGAAGGCCAGTTGGCTGAAAAATAAACGTTTATCTCTACTTCATTAATTTCACTTTGACGTTGTTAGAAGCAGGTCCCAAGCTCCAAAGAAAATTGCCTCATTTCTCTCCATGATTACTACAATATCCGCAATTACAACATTTTTTTGGTAGATAATTAGAACCTAAGCATACGGTAATAAATATTTCTTCATTTGGACAAAATTTATATTCTATCATCCCCAGTTGTACCTGCTATTGACTTGAACCAAGTAAAACTTACATGATTCAAGAACAAATCATTTACCGCGTGCCACTTTTATTATAAAAGATTAATTTCCAGTATCGGTATGTCGAAAAAGAATGGAGAATATTGCATTAAAATTTGTTTGAAATTGTAAAAGATTCCAAAAGATCGTACGAAATGCAAATATTGAAAGAAATTAATATTTCTCCCTTTCACTCGTAAACTCGTATTCAGTTCATGAAGGGATAAGACAACAAAAGATTTAGACTTTTCAAGTTCATTGTTATAAAAAATTAACACGAACGGATGCAAAGTGAATCCATTTAGATTAGACGTGTGTAAACAAATTCGATTCGATTTCGACCGACATTGGACGGACTTTGAATGTCCAAAGACCGGCATTGGATCCGTGCTACGGTCGGGTCGGTTTTTCCGATTCAATCGGCCCGTCGATCGAATGTCGAAAAACCGTTGAGAGCAACTGCCATCTAAAAAAATCACACCGACTCCCAGTAGAACCGCGGTCAATCACACTTATGTCCACGTCTCACAACCGTGAGATGAGTGTTCACAGGGCACGATGAAATCACAACGACATTCCGGCGAAAACCTCGTGTGTCTTGAGGACACGACGCAACCCAAGGATGACAGCTTTCTGCATCCATCTCGCAAGTGCCTTGGCATATTTTTGACACGTGGGTATGGCACTGAAATCATCAAGCATTTAATTATGACTCTTGCGTGTCGCATTTTTTCAATGGAATTTCATGGACATTTCTTGTAACGTTCACAACAATCAAAATTGGAAAGACTAATGAATTTAAAAAAAGAGAGTTCTGCCAAAGTTAAAAGAGTGCTACTGAATTCAAGAGAATTTTACATAATTCAAGAGAATTATACTGAATTCATGAGAATGATACAAAATTCAAGAGAATTCCACTGAATTCAAAAGAATTCTGCTGAAATCAGAAGAATTCTACAGAGTTAGAGATAATTTCGCTGATTTTAAGAAAATTCTGCTAAATTCAAGAGAATTCTTCAGAATTCAGGAGAATTCCACTCAGTTCAAAAAATTCAAGGGAATTTACAGAATTCATGAGAATGTCGTCTAATTTGGTTGATTCTGGAAAATATTTGTTGCAAGTTTTGTATCTCGCTGACGTGTGAAGTTACACCAGAAAGTCACAACCTACTGGAAAAGCGAACGGAGGAGAAATTATACGAACTGAACTTGTTTATGCACACACTCTTGTCGATGGCACATGGACTGCCGACCTTCTAACGCGTGCTTTTGATTGGTTAATCTTTAATTGTTAATTACTCGGTAATTACTAGAATAGCAAAAATTTTTTATAATTATTCTCGATGCCATTTTTTGTTAGAGTATAAAATTACGAAAATGTTGTTTGAGTACTGGGACACCCTGTATATATATAATTAACAAAAAAAGTTAAACAACCACCGCAGGGTCCCACTAAGATCAACTGCCATCCAACAAAATGTCAATAGCCCCCAGTAGCACCGCGGTAAATCACACCTGTGGCCACGTCTCACAACCGTGAGATGGATGGTCATAGGCAACGACAAAATCACAACGACAGGCCGGCGAAACCCTCATGTGTCTTTAGGACACGAAGCGACCCAAGGATGACAGCTTTCTGCATCCATCTCGCAAGTGCCTTGGCATATTTTTGGCACGCGGGTATGTCTTTAAGGTTACCAACCAGTGATAGTTTCGCACCTCCGAGAGCACCAATCACAAGGACAATTACTTGTACCGAATATTTTGAGTACAGTCGTTGTAGCTCTCTTTTAAGGTCTTGATACCTCTCCTCTTTTTCTTTCTCCTTTGCAGTATTGATGTATTCGGACGGAGCCGAGAATTCGATCACGAATATCGTTCGTTTGTCGAAGTCTTGGAGAACAATGTCAGGCCTTGTGTGCGTAACGGAGACTATTGTCCGAAAATCGTAGTTCCAGAAAATTTGGCACGTCTCGTTTCGGACAATCGACTCTATCTCCTTTGGAGCGTTCGGCAGGGCAGGGTCGCGGCCAACACTGTAATAGCAACAAAGATGGTAATAAAGCACTCTTAGGGCCGCATTATGTCTATAGATATACGTCATTCCCGCGTAGGTCGGACACCCTGATAGTATGTGTTCTAGGTACTCAGCGTGTGCATGATACGCTCTGCACCTATCACTGGGAACTTCTTGACATAAAATGCGCTCACGGTATGCTGAGCTGGAAATGACACCGTCCTGGCATGCGAAAATAAAACCCTCTGTACCTGAATTAAGCCCTGATGATTTGAGGAAAGCAAAAGTTTGCTCCTTCGACAAGGACTGTTTTTCTACATTTCTGTGAAAGTTTCCGTGCATTTTTTTGTCGAGTAGCTCTTGGTGAAAATTTTCAACCTCTGCTTTCTTCACTTTGGTTTTTAGAAGTCAAGCATCTAGATGAAGTAATGCACTTTCCTCACTTCTGATGTTAAAATTCAGGCCAAGGGTCTGGGCCACTTGCTCCGCGGCTTGGTAAAGGAACGGTCCTTCGCCAATCATCTCGTGGTTCCATGTTAGTCGCAGATACCTTGTTCAACGCCGACAGATTGGAAGACCAAATCTGTCGAAGAAGATGCTTGTATCTGCTTCGGAGAGACTCCTTCACTGATGTTACGTCCTGAATGCGGTTTTGAGGCACGCCCAGGCATGTATAGTTCTCTCCAGTATTAAGATGTTTGATAACACTTATATCCACAAGCTCAGGGTCCTTGGGAACGCCAGTAATCTTTCCTTTCTTCAGATAAATTTTGGCACACTTGTCCAAGTCAAAGTCCATCCCAATCTCTCCTGTGTAGTTCTTGACAATATTTATAGTAGTTTGAAGTTTGTTTCTACCAGAGGCATACATCTTCAGGTCATCCATATAAAATACATAAGTGACCTTATGCTCGCGCTGATTAGTGTCGCCACAGAGGTATCCAGGAGAATTCCGTAGTGCGAGAGATAGAGGCAAAAGTGTGATGCAAAAAAGCAAAGGGCTCATGGCAACACCTTGAAAGACGCCCCTCTGGAAGGTGACGTTGTTCGTTGTCACACGATAATTTCTAGATGAGATAGTAAATCTAGTTTTCCAAACAGACAGATGATAAGTCTATGAGAGGTTGAATCGAAAGCTTTCCGGTAGTCAATCCAGGCCATTGACAGCACCTGTCAATTAGCAGGTTCTCTCGACAGCCTGCTACACCTTTTTTCGAGCCACGTTGTTCGTACATCTCTCGCCATACAGGCTCAATTCGTCGAACAATCCTGTTGTTGAGGACAGCTGTAAAGATCTTATACAGCGTGTTCAAACAAGTTATTGGCCTGTAATTCCCTGGGTTGGACAAGTTGCCTTTTTTTGGCAGGAGTATAGTGCGTCCTAACACCAGCCACTGCGGAATGGGCGTCTCCGACTTTAAATATGAGGTGAATATGCGGGCCAAATGTTGGTGTGTAAAAGTAAACTTCTTCCACCAAACGTTCTTGATACAATCTGGTCCAGCAGCGGAAAAGTTCTTCGTGCCTATAAGTGCTTTTTTCACCTCTTCGGCAGTGATTTATGGACATTCCTCCTCAGATTTTATGAGGTTGTCGTAAAACTCCTTGAAGCGGATAATAGTTTCAGTATCTTCTTTCAACTCTAGTGTTTTCGGGATCTTGTACACCTCTCTCCAAAAAGTCTCTACCTCCTTGGGCTTGGGTGGATTTTTGACCGAAATAGGTAGATCGCTGAAGAGGCGCGATGGGTCAGCGAGAAACTGTTGATTCTCCCTGATCCATCTCTCCCGCTTCTGTGTTCTCCTCCTTGCGTCAGATAACAGCCGTATTTGGTCAACAATATGCTGCTTGATTGTCAGCAGCTTTGACTTGTTTAGTGTGTGATTCAAGATCCTTCGTTCTTGGGCTAACTTTCGAACCCTTTCCGTAAACGGTCTACCAGATGTTATGTAGTCAATCACACATTGAACACGGGACGCATTCTGTCTTGCCATCCAATCTTCTTGTTCAGTTGATGCAAGCGTCTTTTGGTCTTTTGATCTATCGTTGGTTTCAGCCTTCGATTTGAATCAGCCAAAGTTCTCGCAGCACCATAGACTGAGCAATTGATGGTCCAGAGGTCGGACTCTTGCGAGATATGTCCACGAAGGAAGGCATCCATTTCAGCCAGATCTTGGGGCTTAGGAGGAACTTGCATGTTGATGTTCCTTCTAGTAATGAAATTGCGATCATCTCTCAGAAGGTGCCTGCTTTCTGCGGTTGGTCTCAATGTCGCTTCCTCATCTGCGTCTGCAGCTTGATAGAGCAGCGGTTGGGGAACCGCTCCACGTACATATCCAAATTTCCGGAGGTAGTCGGCTTGATGTCGCAAAGACTGATGCGAAACGTGCTGAAGCTCTGAGTGTTTCTGGCACCACAGAGTGTGCATACGCGCCATAAAGCCTCCGCGAACAGGGATAATGCTGGCATCGTAGCAGTCTAGCACGTCATCCCTGATTCGATCCGTCCACTCAATGTGGGCGTTTCGCCGGTTCGTCGTCGTGTTTCCATCTAAATTGTTTTCAGCACCCCGAACTCTAGGCTGATCGGCATTGTTTGCCGACCCATTGTCGGGTGCTCTGCGCGTTCGATTGTCTTGAACCGCATCTACAACATTTTGGTGTTTTGGTGGTTTCATTGTTGTTCCCACGAGCAGCTAGGGAAAGGGTTAGTCCACCCTTGTAGAGCCCCGCGTGCAAGGATAAGGCTGATACTCTAAGAGGTCGCTCGGTATCACAGAGTCACCTTTTGAGACACCTAACCCAGGTGCTATTCAGCTTTCGGCACGGTTGTTACGCCTTCGCTTAGGAGTTATTCCTTCGGGACCATCCCTGGACAATTGTCCGCGACTGCTTATTAATTATTGTAACCATATTCTGCATAAACCCTTGGTACAGGAACCCTCTATCCGCAACCCGAGGACGCGTTCGGTGGCTTTGTCATAGGCCCTTCGATTCTATTCCAAAGGAATCGAAACCGAAACCGAAAATATAAAAAATATATATATATATATATATATATATATATTTATTTATTGTGATTTATTTTTCAGCCTGATGGCCCTAAAAAATTATCTTGCTTACACTTGCATTTTTTCCAGAATTTTCTTAAAACTAACCCTTAAAAACTAACATCCATCCATACCTTATCTCTAAGAGCGCACGCTCTTATCGCCTTCCCTTCCTCTATTCGCCTCGCTCGCATGTCCCTACTTTCTCTCTAGCACTTATCTACTATTTACAATACACATACATGCTTCAATACCTCTATGCTTATCCCACTTCTTTCCAACTCTACGCACTGCTCCAACCAATGCTCCACTCTTGCATCCCCCTTCCCACACAGTTCACACATCCTCTTCTCCCTAGAGAGCCAGAACATATTAAAACTCTCCATGCACCCACATCTCATCCTCGCTATAAGCTCCTGACTTCCTTTCTCTCCTTTTTCACATAAATATTGCGCTCTCGCTCTTAGCATACTCCACACATAATTCCCGTTAAACCTTGACTATCTTATTCTCTCTTCCCCTGCTGGCATCTCTCTCTCCATGAAATTTTTTTAACCAACTCATGTACCTACCTTCCTTCCTCGTGCATCCTTCTTACTTCATCCATCTGCAGTCCATTTGTTCTAAAATACTTTTCCCTTTCAACCTCCATTCTCGCACACCCTCTCCTGTTCTTCTTCCACGAACACCCCTAACCAGCTTACTTCCCCCTTTTCCAAAACTGTTTTCTCATATTTACACGCCCGACTCCCCGCTAGAATTCCTACACTCGTTCTCCCCATCTCCCTCCTGAAAATATAATTAGGCGTGTTCCTTGCCAACCCCAGTGCCCACTTTACATACCTCTCCCGTGTCCTATTTACCTCTTCACTTTCCTCCTACCCCCACACCTCTACTCCATACAATAACACACTCATCGCTAGTGAGTCAAACAGTTTCATTCTTCTTCCAAAATCATCTGCGAATAACTTCTTTTGCAACCCCCACACCTGCCTCATCACCACATTTGCTCTCCTCACTCTCTCTTTTATGTGGCCATCCACTCCCCCATTCCTCCGAAACAAGAAGCTCAGGTAAACAAACTCTTTCACCTCCTGCACTTCCTATCCCTTCCACTTCCATTCCCCTCCTTATCCCTACCCCTCCTTTTCTGAAAACCATAACCTTGTACCTTTCCGCATACATCTCTAACCTGTTCTAATCCAGGTATCTTCTCAACCTCTTCATCATCTCCTTTAAGGCCTCCTCGCTTCTTGCCAGCAACACTATGTCATCTGCATACGCTAGTGACAAAATTCTAACCCCTCCTATCCTGACTCCTCCTATCACCCCGGCCTCCAGCTTGCTTTCCATATCCGCAATTAAAATCACAAAAAGCGTTGAGCTAAGCGGACACACTTGCCTTAACCCCCTATCCATCCAGAATCCCTACAGAATCCCCTCCCCTCCTCTTACCTCATCTTTGGTCTCTTCATATATCTCCCTTACCCTCTCGATCAGGCCTCTCTCAACTGCCCTATCCTCCATCGCCTCTCACAACCTCCCCCTATCCACCGAAAGAAACACGCCTTTGAGATCCACAAAAAACGCGTATACTCTCGACCCCTTCTTCGCTAATTCTCTTTCCACCACGTGCTGCTGAACGTAGATATTGTCGATAGTACTCGTACCCGCCCTAAAGCTCGCCGTATTCATTAGCGTAATCCCTTTATAATTTTCCTGTCTATCCCTATCTCCTTTCTTATACAGTGACACTATTAACCCTTCTCTCTACCCTCCTGGAAATCCCTCCCCCCTCCATACTTGCTTCACTACCTCCTTCAGCCTCTCCCTAACCTCTTGTGTACTAAACAGCCATGCTTCGTTCTCTAACCCGTCCAGCCCTGCTGCTTTTGACCATCTTACCTTCCTGATCTGTTTCTCTATCTTCTCTTCATTCAACTCCTCCATCTCTGCCTCCCCCCTTCTTCTACTCCCACCATCCCTCTTCCTTCAATCTGAGCCCTGAAATTATTCTTTAAAAAACTCCCTACACTCCTCACTCCCGATCTTCTCGCTTATCCCCACTCTACGCTTCCTGAACCTATTTATTATCTTCCAGACCTGCCCCTCTGTCTCAACATTTCCTAACTCCTCTTCCAGATCCTTCTCCTTTTCCTGTTCTTTCTTCTTATAAATTAATTTAAACCCCTTCCTCATTTCTACATACTCCTCTCTTTTCGCATTATTCACTTTCCACTTCTTGTACTTTCTCTTCACCTTCCTTTTCATATTTTTACATTCCCTATCCCACCACGGCTTCACCATTCCTTTCTCATTATTTCTAAATACCTTATTTTGCACACACTCTTTCACCCTCTCTTTCAGATCCTCCCATATCTCTTCCACCGACTCTTCTCCAAAGCTTACCTTTCCTAACTGCTCCTGATACTTCTCTATCGACCTCTTCGTCCAGATCACCCTCTACCCTATCGAGACTTCTTCCCCACCTTGCCTTCCGCCACCCTCTCGACTTATCCACAGTCTCAATGGCTGATGGTCTGATTCCACCCTCCCCTCTACTGCGAATTTGTCCGTCTCCTCCCATCCTTGCATATTTATGACCACATAGTCTATCACCGATACCCCCACCTTACTCACATATGTGTATTCTCCCTCTTCGTCCCCAGTTTCCATACCATTCGTCACCGCCCAGCCTCTATCCTCCATCCAATCCCTTAGTCTACTTTTATGTTCCGATATCCTACCTTCGCCGATCTCCCTTCGCTCCTCTCCCTCCTAGCCCTGTGCTACAGCATTCTCTGCACATCGCTTTCCTTTTTCGTAAAATGGTGATCGATGGAAACTTCCTTATCCTTTATCCTATTCTTATTTCGCATTACCCCCAACTTTTCTTCCCAGCTCTCCAACCCCACAACCGCCACTTGCATCTCCTTTCTCCCCTCCAACCTAGCTTTCCCTACCATGCCTTCAACCCACCATATGCTCTGTAGCAGCGCTTTCACGCCTTCCCTTTCTTCCCCGCTCTGTAGCTTCAACCCTCTTATCACAATCTTATTTCTCCTGCCTGCCTTCTCTTTTCTCTCCATTTTCAACACCATTGCCCTTATTCTTTCCCTATCCGCCCTCTCCTCCTTTTCATTCCTACGCACTCCCACTTTCTCTTCTATCATATTCTCCACCCTGTCCCACATACCTTTAATCTCGCTCCCCCCACCCCAGTCTCCTACTTCCATTTCCGTCCTGCTAGACGGTCTCTTCCTTACCTTCTAGCTTCCTTCGTTCCCACCATTCCGCTTTTTCCCTCTCCCCGACGCGCCGCTCGAAACTGGACCAAACACTGTTGGCCATCGTGGCACGTGGAAAGTTTCCTTCCCATCAATTTTACTACCATCACTGCCAGCACTCTCACTGCCCACCTCCCGCTCTGCCGCCGGTAAATGAGACCTCTCCACGCAGTACACTCCACAACCGACAGATGTCTCTGAAGAATGTTGCTGTCTATCGCTGCCCCTGCAGACACCCCTTTCTCTCCCTTAACATCACCCAACTCTGCGAGAACCTCCCTTGACCCCTTGAAGGCCCAAGACTTCTGACCACAAACAAATGTGTCATTCGAATCGAAAAAATCCATGGATGGTAACAATGCTATATTTAAATTGCTATTTTAGAGATTATGATCATGGACAAACAGAAAAGTAATAGGAAAAAGAGATGCGGAGGGGCCCTGATCGTATCAGGGGCCCTAGGACTCCAGCCCTCCCTCCCTTCTGTACACAGGATGCGATCAAGGGGGTGGGTTTGCGTTGCGAAATAGCATGACGGGTGAAGGGGCGAGGGGAGACGATGCAATGTGGCGCGCGCATGAAGCGGAACGATGGTAGTGGGGGGAGGGGTGAGAGATAGCGGACTCGAGTGCGGTCGGCTACTTCCGTGTCAACTCGTGTTAAGGGGGGTTGGAAGGCTCGGCGGGTGCTGTGCTGGGACCGACACTGGGACTCGATTTGATAGTGGGGGGATGCGTCTTAGCGCACTCGAGCACAGTCAGGTGCTTTCGCGTAATGTCGGGTTATCGGGGTCGGAGTGAAGGGAGACGATGCGATGTGGCGCGCGCACAACGCGGTGCGACGCGGCACGACGCGGAGCAATGGTGGTGGGGGATGCGAGATCGCGGACTCGAGTGCGGTCGGCTACTTCCGTGTCAACTCGTGTTACAGGGGGCTGGAGGGCTCAGGGGGTGCTCTGCTAGGACCGACACGCTGAGACTCGATTCGATGGTGGGGGGCTGCGTCTTAGCGCACTCGAGCACAGTCGTGTGCTTTCGCGTAAACTCGGGTTTTGGGGGTCGGGGTGAAGGAAAACGATGCGATGTGGCGCACGACGCGGCACGGCGCGATACGATGGTGGTGGGGGATGCGAGATCGCGAACTCGATGACATTCGGGTACCTTCGTGTCGAGTCGGGTTTGAACTAGATTATTAAAACCGAAGAATAAATAAACTCGCTGTGTATCACATTTAATGCAGATATACTTAGAAAACATAAAAAATTCATTTCATGTTAAACCTAATTTTTGTAAACATTTGGTGTGAACAAATAGTCAACTGTGTCGAATTATGTGAGAAAATGTTATTTAACTAGTATTTCTGAGATTCATTTTTAAAAAACGATAGCTGGTGTCTACAAACTTCAGATTACTCTTATAAAAATGAAATATTTTATATTGTTAATAATAAATGTTATAAACAAAACACCTATTTTTGGCTTCTCGTTGCTCAAAAATTGGTTTTCAGTTATCACAGTACAAATGGAACTGAAAAAAGGGGAACTAGGGTAATTTTTTCACAAAAAAGTTGGAAAATAAGGGAAAGATTACACATTAATATTTACATGTATACAAGAAGAAACACTCTTTTTATAAGACTTACTGAATTTTTTAATAATGTTTAAAGATTTCTTAATGACTTATGACATTGAAGGATTTTTCTTACAAATTGGATATAGCTACAAGGAGATGCTCAAAGTTGGAATTTTTTTAAATCTCATAAATTTCCTACTTAGAGTCCACTGGACGAATATTGATTTGCCAAAAAACATTATTTGCCTGTAGCGACTCGTTTTCGAAAAATTTACTTTTTTCAACATTTTTGTTTTATGAAATGAAATTTTTATTCAATGAATTCTCATGTTGAATTCAACAGTTTGAAATTGAGGAACATTCAACTGTTGAGATGTTTTCAATTTTCAATGACTGTATTTTCAACTGTAGAAAATTCAGTGATCAATTTTCATCAATTTTAAACAGTTGATAATTCAATGTTTAATTCTCTTCAACTTCCAACCGTTCAATATCTAATTTTGTTCAATTTTCAACAGTTGAAAATTGAACAAAACTGTTTCAAATTAAAGAAAATTTAATTTAATAAATTGCAGCAGAATTATACTGGAATACGATATTTATTCTCTCTAGGCTCATTTCATAAAATACAATACAATTTACTTTGAAATTCGTCAACGAATGACGTCAGAACTTATCAGTTTAAAATTCGCTCGAATTTGGCCGTACAAGATTTCGCCTTTTCGCTCATCTAAGACATCCAAAGAGATCCACAACAAATTTACTGCATGCAAATGCGCAGAGATACTTACACTAATCGCTCCCGGACAAAAGAGATGGTACCTTACTTTTCCTGGATAAATTCTATAGATAAAGACGATATTTCAACAAAAAAGTTGAATTTTCAACCAAAAAGATGAATTTTCAACCATAAGGAGTAATTTTCTAATGAAAGATACGATTGCTTAACAAAACACATACATTTTCAACCAATTAGTACAATTTTTAACCAAAGAAATTAATTTTCTAGAAAAAAAACGAATTTTTAACAAATTACATAAATTTTGATGCGAATAGTTGAATGTAAAATAGTAAAAATACAAATTATTAAGAAAAAATGGAATAGTTAAAGCTTAACTTTAAAAAATTAATTTTCAATAAAAAACGAATTTTCTACAAAACGGTTGCATTTTCTCCCAGGTCGTTGAATTTTCAATACAAGATGATTTTTTTCACGCTAAGTTGAATTTTCAACAACTTAGTTGATTTTCCCGTTAAAAAATTAATTTTTAACAACAACAAAGCAACCAATTTTTGCAAAAAAAAATTAATTTTAAAGAAAGCAGTTCAACTTTCAAACAAAGAATTGCATTTTCAACCTGAAAAGAGGAATTCTTAACAAAAAATGTAATAGTTAATATTTCAACGAAGAAAAGATTTTCATTTTGAGTAAACAACCGTTGAATTTAACCAAAAAAGACAAGTTACTGCCAAAAGAGATGAATTTTTCAATCAAAAAGGAGAATTTTCAACAAGAGTTGCATTTTCAACCAAGAAATCTTTTTCAGTAAAGAATTACTTTTTCATAATATATCAAATATCTTAACTTATACATTAGATACGTATAACTTGGGAAGAACGTTATCGCATAAAATTCGTAAGCACCGACCCAGATAACAATCGTGCGACGCACAGTTCCCGCATGCGTGCGAGGCACGCTGTGCGAGACATAACGCACGCATGCCGCCATCACCTGTCGCAATGCTGTGATGGGTAGGTAGAGTGCGTGCGTAATGCGTGCCATATCGCTATCACGACGTACTTCACGTATGACTGCGTATAACAGCCTGACTGCGACGCATGCGTGCGTAATAAATAATTCCATAATAATGATCTAATTAGATCCTAGATATTTTTATTTATTCTTATTTATTTGAAAACTTAATTTTAAACTTTATTGGGCTATCTAAACAGTTCCAATTAATCAAAAATGTTTATTTTGTATTCAAATAATATTTTGAAAATTCCCAATTTGAACTTTAAAAGAGTTTTTTTTTTAAATTACATTGTTGGTAAAATTATAATTTTGAATTTTAATTTCAAATAGCGCATGAAATACTTTTTATTTTTTATAACTGCAATTTGCAATTTTAATTGCATAAAATTTAGAATTACTGTTTAGAAATTTGTCGAAGTATTTGCAGAAGTCCAACTTTAATGTTCAATCGAGTTTTCCTAATTTTGAGTACTTCTTTTTTGAATACTTTAATACATCTTTAATTTTCTAATGAATTTTAATCAATTTTATAATGATGTTAATACTTCCAAGTTTGAAAAGCGCGCTCAGTTGTTGAAATGATATCTTTGAAATGATGATGGCCGACGCGCACCCACGTAGTCTCTCCGCTCTGTTTTCCGCAGTCTCCCGCCATCAGCCCGCGTTTACCGCTTTGTTTATTGTTTTCCGCGTTTTACTCGTATTGTTTTCGGATATAATTTTTAATAAGTGAAGTGCTTTTAGGTGTATTTATGCTGATAGGATACGAGTATTGATAGGATACCAGCTTTGATATCAATTGCAGAGTAGACATAGTATATAAACATAACATAACCACGCTTTACACCATAACCTTCAAAATTGCGTGATTTTCCATCGGGTGAAGTGGAAAAATTATGGTTTAAAACTATACACTGTAAAAAAAAGTGAAAATAAAAAGACCGACCAGTTGTAATTTAACTTGTCGTAATTCATCAAATTTACCGTATTTCACGTGATAAAACTACAAATGGAATTTCTAATCACAATTGCATATGTAATTTAACTTTCTGTATAAGTGTGATAAAATATGAGATTGATATTATTACAATATTCGGTGAAATTACTACGTTTAACGTTGGAAACCATTCGGGTCACCTTAAACCTGGTAAAATAATAATGACCTCTAAATTCATCTGTCGATTGTAAAATCACAAAATTGAAATCAATTTAACAAGTACACTGTCATTTGACAACATGATAGTAAGATTATGTGTGGAGAGTGGTACAATTACATGCGAAATGTCATGTGAGGCAACTTTGTGATTTCCGCAAAAAAGCAGAATTTGGATGCAAATCAACGTTTTTACCGTTCCTTTCCTGTTTGAGGACAGTGTATAATAAAAACGTTAATATATTATTTATTATACTTTAAAAAGTTCGCGAAACTTGAATGTGATTTGACAGCTGGTTGTGAAATCACAAGCCTTTTGTAATCTAAATTATCTACATTCAATTTACAAAAAAAACGTACATTTACTACGTTACAGGTGACTCGAAAAGTTCCCAACGTTCAACGTGGTAATATTACATCCACTTTTTTTACCAAATTATATATAATTTGGTTTTGGTAGTAAATATATAAAGACTTTCACTTGTCAAGGTTCCTTTCAGTTTGGAGGTTCACTGGAAACTAAATACTGCTCTTTTAGGATATAATATTATTACATATTTATTGATATTAAATTTAACTATATTCAACGTTCTCGAATTTTTATAAGCGAAAGAAAACAATTGTATATTGAAATTAAAAATTTTCAAATTTATTAATTTAGACAGTTATTTAAAGTTAAATTCCCCGACTTATTTTTTGCAGTAAATAAATTTATCATGTTACGTACCCTTAACCCTCATTTAAACTTACAGTTTATCGAAAATTTATTAAAAATAATAATAATAATTTTATTTCAGTGCAGACATTTTGTTCATATAGGTGGTTCCAAATTGAGGGAGTTTTTGAACTATGGACTGAAGGAGATCATGACCGACGAATTGGTATGCCAATTTACGTGGGTTGGAGGCCCGGAAGACAAAGCTCATTTCAAGAATGAAATGCTGGAGGTTTTAAGAACAACAAAGCAGCGGTATAGAAATTTGAAGAAGAAGAATCTTCGAAAAAATCAAGCGGCGTTGGAAGGAAACGAGGAGGCTCTGTTGGAACAAATTGCAGCTTTGGCGGCACTGAAGGATCCAGGAGATGAAGAAAACCTTTCCGAACATGATGGTTCCTTCGGGGATGACGAATCCTGAAGAGCTTCGAATAATTATAATTAATTAATAATTCGAAATAATTAATTTATTTCAGTAATTTAATGGGATTTCAAAGTATTTGAAATATTTGAGGGTATTGTAAATGATTCCCAGGCGTTTTCAAGATCTTTAAAAAGTTAAAAAAAAAAGTTTGTAATTTCAAAGGATTTTCAAAAGTTGGAGTAATTTAAAGGGATTTTAATGTATTTCGAAGAATTTATTCACAAGAAGTGAGGGATTTTATTGGGTTTCAAAGATTTGAAGAGATTTTCAAATATTTTTTGCAATTCATTTGGAATTATTTTAAGTTCTTTCGAATTCTTCTAAATTCACTCAATTCAATCGATTTTTAGAAAGTTTTGGTTTAATTCATCCTGAAGTCTTTTAAACTCACCTTAAATTCATAGGCATTTCATCAAATTATTTTGAATGCCCTTTTAATTTTCCTAAACTCATTTCAAACTTACTGAATTCAATGAATTTTTTCTTATTTTTGAATTTTTTTTCAATTCACTTGATTGCTTTTTAAATTCAGCTTGATTTTTTTGTGGATTTCATCGAATTTTTCTCATTTTCCTTAAATTCCTCAAAAGTCACTCAAATTGTAATGAAATAAATGGATTCGTTCGATTTGCAAAAATGTTTCCAATTAATTTGAATTCTTTTGAATTGTTCTGTAGTCATTAGTCACTTTTTTGGTTAGAAATTAGTAGAGTTTTAAAGATTTGAAGAGATTTGAAATTTTTTTGAAATTCACGCTGAATTCCTAATAATTAACCGTGAATTCTTTTAAATTCTTTGGAACTCTCTTGATTTTTTTTTAATTAACATTAATGCTTCTAAATTTACTCAATTCTACTTAATTCAGTGGATTAAAAAAAAAATTTTAATGTTTTTATTTATTTGATCCTAAAGTCTTTTAACCTCACCTTGAATTCTTAGGCATTTTATCAAATTCTTTTGAATTCTCTTGAAGTTTTCTAAGCTCATTTCAAAGTTACTGAATTCAGTGAGGTTTTTTTTCATACTTTTGAATTGTTTTTAATTCATTTGAAATTTTCTTTAATTCACTTTGAATTTTTATAAATGTCATCGAATTCTTCTCTTTTCCCTTCAATTCCTCTAAAATCATTCCAATTTGACGGAAATCAATCGAATTTTTTGTATTTAAAAACTTTTTCCAATTCATTTGAATTCTTTTGAATTGTTTTAAACTCCTACGAATTTATCCTGCATTTGTTACCCTTTAAGCGCGAAAAAAGTACCCTATGAGCGTGACAAAAAGTAGACTTTGGTCCGTATATTTCATCCCATAGGGACTGTGAGGCCTGCTATATATAAAAAATGTACGCACTTATGATATACAATTTTATACTTTGGTTTCTATGTCTATACTTCGAGAGATAAGCGTATATTGAAATTAATATATATATATATATATATATATATATATATATATCACGGTTGATTGCGTTAATACGTTTTATGAAATATGAAATATTTTTCATTTTTAATATTTATTTATAATAGTTTATAATACACAGAATCCATTTCAAATCATGCAGGCTGGCGGGTGACATGTTCAGGATTAGCTTGCTTCTGAAACATATTGACACAAATAAATTAAATTGAACATATTGTACGTGGAAAATAAGAAGACATGTATGTTGTAAATTAACATAGCGACATTTTTACATTTTTGACGAATATTTAAAAATGTTAAAGGTACTTTTAGTTTTTTGAAAATTTTACGTTAAAAACCGTGCCATTTTTGCAATTTATAAGATATAAAGGTTTTACTTGTTTAAGTTTATCCAGTTTCTTGCACTTTTTCAAAATAAAAATGGCAAAGTTATCTTGGATAAAAAAAAAAGACAGAAAAAAACATTTTTCTCAAAAACGCCACCTTTTTTTGCCTATAATTCTTAGGAATAATAGATTATACTAATAGCCTGCCTGCCATACATTTTCCGTTTGATATTTTTTTGTTTTTCGGTAGAAGGAAGTTATTATAAAAGAAATATCAAAATAATTTTTTTCTTCTGAAAAACAAAAAAAAATACCAAACGGAAAATTGATGGTAAGTAGACTATATTAGTAGCTATTATTTCTAAAATTTGAAGGCAAAAAGGGTTTTTTTTTGAGAAAAACAGTTTTTTCAAAAATTCAAAATAAATTCACCATTTTTTTTTTTAATTTTTTGTGGATTTCTAAAAAGCGCAAAAACTGTAGGATATAAACTGAAATAAGAAAAACCTTTATATCTTATAAATTGCAAAAATGGCACGGGTTTTAAAGTAAAATATTATTATATTCGTAAAAAATGTGAAAATGTCGCCATGTTAATTAAAAAAAAGCTACGTGTCTTCTTATTTTCCACGTACAAAACAAATTTCATAGAAAAGTTAATCCTGAACATGTCACCCGCCGGCCTGCATGATTTGAAATTCGGTCCTTATATGTATTATTACAGGCTGTTCCACTATTTATACATCTAAGTGTTATGACTCGCAAATTATAAAAATAAAATGTTTTTATGTGAAAATGTTCCTCTTCTCATTTAATAACAATATTTAAAAAAATATATTTTCAAATCCTGCATGAATTTGGAAGCTCGCATATCACCGTCATGCGTGCGACCTTCCCTGGCGGACCAAACGAACGGAGCGGATATGCTACAGCGTATCCTTATAGTATCCACATCGTATCCTCTCCGTATCATGCAAGAAAAACTCATTAAAAAAAAAAAGATTAACATTTCACTTGTTGAAATTCGGATTCTACGTGAAATTTTGAGTTAAAAGGTCACAGAGTAATCGCAATAGTTTTTCTTGCAACATTAAAAACTTAAAAAAAAATATAATACTTATCGATGAAGTGCGCTGAAGGCGACTTCAAACGCACCGTCGTTCAGTAGCAGTTAATAGGCGTTATCCGTCGACGACGCGTTTGAAGTCGCCTTCAGCCCACGTTATCGATAAGTATTATATTTTTTAAAAGTTTGTAATGTTGCAAGAAAAACTATTGCGATTACTCTGTGATCTTTCAACTCAAAATTTCACGTAGAATCCGAATTTCAACAAGTGAAATGTTAATCTTTCTTTTTTAATGAGTTTTTCTTGCATGATACGGAGAGGATACGATGTGGATACTATTCATCGTAAGTGTAGTTAAAAACTCATCTGTCTGGTTAAAAGTTTCATTGTTTTGTTAAAAATTGTAGTTTGGCAATTGAAAATTAAAGTACGTGGTTAAAAATTCTTTTTTTGAGATTATGGTTTATCTTTTTGGTTGAAAATTAAACTACTTTATTCAAAAGTCGTTTCTTATTTTATTGAAAATTAATTTTCACAACTGAAAGTGTAATTTTTGCACCGTAAGTGGAAATTTTTTTTTATTTCGCCATAAAAATTCGTCTTTTTTCGTAGAAAATTATGCAACTATTTCAGTTATATATTCATCGTAACTGTAGTTAAAAATTCATCTGTTTGGTTGAAAGTTAATTAAAATTATTAAAGTAAATTCAATGTACTGTAATAATTTTAATTTATTAAAGAAAATTAAAATTAATTTAATTAATCAATTACTTTATTAAATTTTTTTTGGTGATTCAATCCAATTCAATTAGATTATTACAATTTCACAAATAGGAAAAAGAAATAATCCAAAAATATTTCATATATATTTCTAAAATTGCTATATTTAGTGCAAACTTATTACAAAAAAATTTTTTAATAAAAAGATTTCTTTCAAGAAATTGAGTTAAAATTATTCAGACTCAATTAAAAGAAATCAGAAAATATTCATGAACAAAACCCTACAAATTGGAACGAATCTTTTGTTTAGTGTCTCTATTTAATAATTTTAAAATTAAGATAGAACAGAAATCCATTTTATCATGAATAATTTTATGCAAAATGAGCATGAAAAAGATTCAAAATTAAAAAATAGATTTCTAGACCACCTCACTTTTCGGCACATTAGAGACAAAAATAACCAATTGAAAAAAGAGGGAGAAAAGGAGAAAAAGTCAACCAAAAATACCAACCTCTCACTTTTTCTTTTATCCGTCTTTTTTATACTACCAAGGAACCAACATGTTTTTGGTATTTTTGGTTGACTTTTTCTCCTTTTCTCCCTCTTTTTTCAATTGGTTATTTTTGTCTCTAATG
>CAKNYM010053712.1:344318-421719 GCA_932195095.1 Andricus curvator | reverse complement strand
GCGATCTCGCATCCCCCACCACCATCGTTTCGCGCCGTGCCGCGTCGTGCGCGCGCTACATGGCATCGTCTCCCCTCACCCCTTCACCCTTCATGTTATTTCGCAACGCAACCCCACCCCCATGGTCGCATCCGGTGTACAGAGGGGGAAAGGCTGAAGTCCTAGGGCCCATGATACCACCAGGGCCCCTCCGTTTCTCTTTTCCCTAATACTTTTCTGCTTGTCCATAAGCATAGTCTCTCAAATAGCAATTTAAACATAGTTTTATTATCATCCACGGATTTTTGCGATTCCAATGACCGTGAAAGTTGAGAAATTGAAGGACTTTAATTGATCGATTACTTTAAAAATGATTTTTATTTTTAAATTCGTCACAAATAAAATTTTCAACATTCATACACACATGACATTTACTTGTAATCGGGAAAAGTTTATAAGTCTGTAATTAACAAATTGTTTGAATGAAGAGAAAATTTAAAAGAGATAACAGTTTTTCTTTGTGCCTGTTTCAAGCAACGCGAATAAAAACATCAGATTCGGGATTTTGTTGATAAAAATTGTTATTAACAAAAGAACGATGATTTCACAGTGGTAACGGGGAGAAAGATCATCAGGAAGCTACCAGATAAATAATTTTTTTTTTAAATCGAAAATCTTCGCTGTAAAATCGCAACTGGGACAGACCAAAGATTATGTTGCAACTAATTTTTTATAAGGCTATAATTAACAAATGATTTTAGTGAAAAGAAGATCGAGAAAAGACAAAGTTTTTGTTTTATATCTCATTTTGAAAACGCGTTGAAAACAAAAGCTATATCAAATAGCTGCATTTTTTTATACAATTTGTTATTGACCTTGTAAAATGCACACAAAGTCTTTTATTAGCGTGTTCAAAAAATTGTACACGTAGTTCTTAAAAAAATACCATTTTTTACACTTATATATTAACACAAGTTTTTGCTCCGTCGGTTTTTTCTCGTGGAGCATGTGTCCTGAAAAATTATTTACAGTTTTTTGGAAACTTTTCGGTCCAATAGTTGTCGAGATATGCAGCCGCAAATATGTCAATTTGAGTGCAAATTCAATTGTTTGTAACGCTCTTACTTTAAGACGGGTCGTTACATGAAGAACTTGTTATGACACACGAGTTTTCTTTTTCCATGAACTTTTCGAACATAATTTTACAACATTTTTATCTCAAAAGAATAATGTAATTGTCGCAAAAAATTGTTGATATTCATAATATAATATAATACCTTGATATTCATAATCAGGGGACTTTTACGGAGCTCTGAAGCCAAAGTTACTGCGTCTCACTTTTAGTGCATCCAGAATTGTCACGGGCTACTCGATTATGTATGAAGATTAAGAAACGAAAAAAAAACATTCACGATTTTTCCAAAACTGTGACAGTAAAAAAATTTTTAACTGAAGTGTTCTGAAGCGTAATATTTTTTAAGTGCCTTGGCCTTGAATAATCTTCAAAGATTCTGCGAATAATAATGTTGTTAATGCTCTTTTTCACGGAAAACGGACTTTTTTTAAACTTTATTATGTTTTTCGGAAAAAAATTTATTTCTATAAATGGTATTAATTTTTCCATTAATTTTACCAATTGTATTCAAAAATAGAAGTATGAAAGAGGTCTTCCAGCTATGAAGCCGACGCAAAGTAGATTATCTCGAAAACAGCGAAAAAGCGTATTTGACTGCGTTGGAAAATTAATACTCAGTTAATGAGCTTTCACTAAAAAGAAAATAAATCGATACTAAAATTCACAATTAGCGGTTTCCGCTTTTCAGAATTATAATCACTTTTTAAATCTTCACGAGTTTTTATGTAATTCAGTAACAAAACAGTTTTTCACTAATTTTAGGGCAACACATTCAATAATTTAAGTTTATTGAATATGTTGGAGGCGAGTTTACAAAGGAAAATGATAATAAAAACATGTTATAAATACTTGATTGAAAGGTTCATCGAGACTAAAAATATTCTTTTAAATGATAAAGTTTTTATTGTATCGCCTTAAAGTGGGACAAATCTGGTATTTACTTGATTATTTTTTTTTTAATTTTTAGTTAACGGAAGGTGGGGCAAAAAGGACAATTTCGCAGATTTAATTCTATTTCTCTGAAACAAAAAATAGAAACAAACTCGCTGTGTACCATATTTAATACAGATAAACTTAGAAAACGTAAAAAATGCATGTAATGTTGAAGTTAATTTGTGTAAACAATTGGTGTGAACGAATAGTCAACTGTGTCGACTTCTGTGAGAAATTGTTTTTTAACTAGTACTTCTGAGGTTTATTTAAAAAAACGATAGCTGGTGTCTAAAAACTCTTCAATTTACGATTATAAAAATGAAATATTTTATATTGTTAATAAAAAACGTAATAAACAAAAGACCTATTTTGCGATTTTCCTTGCTGAAAAATTTGTTGTAGTGTTATCACAGTACAAAAGGAGCTCAGAAAAGGGGAACTAGGGTCATTATTTCACGAAGAAGGGCGAAAATAAGGGAAAGATTACATATTAATCTTTACATGTATAAAAGAAAAAACAATCTTTTTATAAGAATTACTGAATTTTTAAATAATGTTTAATGATTTTTTTATGACTTCTTACATTGAAGAATTTTTTTTTACAACTTGGATATAGCTACAAGGAGATGCTCAAAGTTGGCATTTTTTTTAATCTCATAAATTTCATACTGAGGGTCCATTAGACAGATATTAATTTGCCAAAAAACATTATTTGTCACCAGCGACTCGTTTGCGAAAAATCTACTTTTTCCAAAATTTTTGTTTCATGAAATGAAGTGTTTATTCAATAAATTCTCATGTTGAATTCAACATTTTGAAATTGAGGAACATTCAACTGTTGACAACTCAATGTTCAACTTTCTTAAATTTCCTTTCGTTTTCAATTTTCTTCGCTTTTAAACAGTTGAAAATTCAATTTTTTTATTTTCAACAATAGGATTTCCAACTGTTGGAAATGCAATTACCACTTTTCTTTAATTTTCATCAGTTGAAAATGCAATATTTTCAATTTTCAATAAGCGTATTTTCAACTGTAGAAAATTCAGTGATCAATTTTCATCAATTTTAAACAGTTGATAATTCAAAGTCTAATTCTCTTCAACTTCTAACCGTTCAATATTCAATTTTGTTCAATTTTCAACAGTTGAAAATTGAAAAAAACTGTTTCAAATTAAATAAAACAGTTTTCTTACATTTTCAACAGTTGAAAATGCAATGTTTTCAATTTTCAATAAGCGTATTTTCAACTGTAGAAAAGTCAGTGATCAATTTTCATCAATTTTAAACAGTTGATAATTCAATGCTTAATTCTCTTCAACTTCCAACCGTTCAATATTCAATTTTGTTCAATTTTCAACAGTTGAAAATTGAAAAAAACTGTTTCAAATTAAAGAAAATTGAATTTAATAAATTGTAGCAAAATTATACTGAAAAACGATATTTATTCTCTCTAGGCTCATTTCATAAAATACAACACAAGTTACTTTGAAATTCGTCGACGAATGACGTCAGAACTTATTAGTTTAAAATTCGCTCGAATTTGGCCTTACAAGATTTCGCCTTTTCGCACATCTAATACATGCAAAGAGATCCACAATAAATTTACTACATGCAAGTGCACAGAGATACTTCCACTAATCGCTCCCGGATAAAAGAGATGGTACCTTACTTTTCCTGGATAAATTCTACAATTTTTAACCAAAGAAATTAATTTTCTACAAAAAAAGACGAATTTTCAACAACTTACATCAATTTTGATGCGAATAGTTGAATTTAAAATAGTGAAAATACAAATTATTAACAAAAAATGGAATAATTAAAGCTTAACTTTAAAAAATTAATTTTCAATAAAAACGAATTTTCTACAAAACGGTTGCATTTTCTCCCAGGTCGTTGAATTTTCAATACAAGATGATTTTTTCACGCTAAGTTGAATTTTCAACAACTTACTTGACTTTCCAGTTAAAAAATTAATTTTTAACAACAAAAAAGCAATTAATTTTTGAAAAAAAAAGAAATAATTTTAAAGAAAGCAGTTCAACTTTCAAACAAAGAATTGCATTTTCAACCTGAAAAGATGAATTCTTAACAAAAAATGTAATAGTTGATAATTCAACGAAGCAAAAAAGATTTTGAGTAAACAACCGTTGAATTTAACCAAAAAAGACAAATTACTGCTAATAGAGATGAACTTTTCAATCAAAAAGGCGAATTTTCAACAAGAGTTGCATTTTCAACCAAGAAATCTTTTTCAGTAAAGAATGACTTTTTCATAATATATCAAATATCTGAACTTATACATTAGATACGTATAACTTGAGAAGAACGTTATCGCATAAAATTCGCAAGCACCGATAATCGAACCCTAATCGCTTGAGCTTATAAACCACGCTTTTAAACTATTTTGATTCCATCTCTTCAACTTCATTTTCTATACAGTATACTAAGGTGTTAAGTATTTCCCTCGATTTCATTTGATGGTGGGGGCTGCGTCTTAGCGCACTTGAGGACAGTCGGGTGCTTTCGCGTAAACTCGGGGGTCGGGGTGAAGGGAGACGATGCGATGTGGCGCGCGCACGACGCGGCACGGCGCGAAACGATGGTGGTGGGGGATGCGAGATCGCATCACACTCGAGTGCGGTCGGCTACTTCCGTGTCAACTCGTGTTGACACGGGGGGTTGGAGGGCTCGGGGGGTGTCGTGCTGGAACCGAAACGCTGGGACTCGATTTGAAGGTGGTTGGCTGCGTCCTGAGGGTCGGGGTGAAGGGAGACAATGCGATGTAGCGCGCGCATGACGCGGAACGGCGCGGAAAGATGGTGGTAGGGGATGCGAGATCGCATCGTACTCGAGTGCGGTCGGCTACTTCCGTGTCTACTCGTGTTGACACGGGAGGTTGGAGGGCTCGGGGGGTGCCGTGCTGGGACCGACACGCTGTGACTCAATTTGATGGTGGCTGGCTGCGTCTTGGAGGTCGGGGTGAAGGGAGACGATGCGATGTAGCGCGCGCATGACGCGGAACGATGGTGGTGGGGGATGCGAGATCGCGAACCCGAAGACATTCGGGTGCCTTCGGGTCGAGTCGGGTTAGAACTAGATTATTAAAACCGAAGAGTTTCCTATTATATTGTGTTGACGGGAAAAAATTCAATTAAGACCGAGTGTTGGGAAACATGATAGTACAGGGAACGAATTAATTTGTAGGCCTGATATATTAATGGCCAGTGAAATAGAACTGTTGAAATTCTTGTTAGTAATTTATTTGCCATATTTATATTTCTTTCGTGTTTAGTTCCTCACTCCTGACGATGAAAAGTTAAGCTGAAATATCGCTTGGTTGAGAGTTGAATAAGTTTGTCGAAAATTGATCTTTTTGGCTTAAGAATAAATCTGTCTTAGTTGAAAATCCATCTGTTTGGGTGGAAACGCGTTTTTAAAAACGGCAAAAGAATTATTTTAACTGATTATGTAACTATTTTAGTTGTAGATTCATCGTAACTGTAGTTAGAAATTCATCTGCTTGGTTGAAAGTTTCATTGTTTTGTTGAAAATTGTAGTTTCGCAATTGAAAATTTAATTAGGTAGTTAAAAATTATTTTTTAAGATAATGGTTCATCTTTTTGGTTGAAAATTAAACTACTTTATTCAAAAGTCGTGTCTTATTTTATTGAAAATTAATTTCTTACAACTGAAAGTGTAATTTTTCCACCGTAAGTGGAAAATTTTTTCTATTTCGCCATAAAAATTCGTCTTTTTTCGTAGAAAATTAATATTCTTTTTTTCCAATTTCCCCAAAAAATTCTTATCTGGTGGAAAATGCATATTTTTGGGTTAAGAAGTCAACTGTTTTACAGACAAATTCGTTTGTTAGCTTTAAAGTTTAAAAACAAATTAAAAATCAATTATTTTAACTGATTATGCAACTACTTTAGTTGTATATTCATCGTAACTGTAGTTAAAAAATCATCTGTTTGGTTGAAAGTTAATTAAAATTATTAAAGTAAATTCAATGTACTGTAATAATTTTAATTTATTACAGTATATTAAAATTAATTTAATCAATCAATTACTTTATTAAAATTAATAACAAATGATGTCACCTGACAAAGTCTCCTAATAAATACGGTCTTTTCTGAGTCACTAGCAATGGATTTTCTGATAAAAAACCAAACCACAACAAAGATGGTTTAAAATGGAAAATTATCGCTCTTTAATAAATTATCTTAAGGGAAGGATTTCCCTAAGTTCTTTACAGACGTTTGCGTTGAAAGGAAAACAAAATCTGCAGTCTGAACGAATTCTGAATTGTGAAAACAATAATAGCCGTGTTGATTAATTAACAATGATAATATTTAAATATATCCCCTCACCCCTAACCTGAATCAACAGTGTGACATGTCAACTTTATGAATTCATGTCTAAAACTGTGCTCCAGCAATCTGTGGCGGCCATATTTTCTCCCTAGTAACTTTCACTTCTCTACCCGGAGGTTGGTACTACTTAGAACGCAAGGCAAACGCACGAGCGGTTCCGCGCCGCGCGGAGCGGAATGGGCTTAGTGTGGAGTCACCATGAGGGAGCAATAGTGCCAAACGTGCGAGCAGATCCGTTCCCGCCTGTTGGGAATGCTGCAGTCCCACAAAAGAGAAAGAAATAGAAATAGATTTTCGCGGACAAATTAAGCTACAGGTCGCTGTTGAGTTTTGTGATCATATAAGCAACTATGTACATCATAAATCAATAATGGCCTATGTCTGGACACAAATATAATAAAAATAATTCATTTAAAAGACATTTTATTGCTATAAAAAATGTTGTAAACAAATAGACATCTATCGAACTTTTACGAGAAAAAATATTTTGTTGGTATGAAAAATAATTTAAAAATATTTGAAGATGTTATTTGAAGTGCAAAAAGGTGTCTCAACATAAAAATTTGCGATTTTTATTAACAAATTATAAAAATAATTGTTTTATAGTCGTATATTTTCACAGATGAAAATAATTTTTCACACAAAGTTGCTGCGAATGACTTTATGATTTTTTAGCCCGGAAGGTTTATTCTAAGTGAAAAATTTCAATTTTTATAACAAGTTGTATAAACAATTGTGTTATATTCGTTAATACGTACAGGGAAAAAATTATATTGTTGTTTAATATAGATGCTAATGACTTTGTGATGTTACCTGCCTATTTTATAAAATGGTTTCAGTCTAATTTAACAATTTCAATTTTTATTAACAAGTTTTATAAACAATTGCGTGATATTCGTGTATAAAAAATGATTTTTTTTTCATCAAACTTGCTGCAACTGATTTTACGCTACAAATTATCTCAATAATTTTCGTTGTTATTATTAAATTAAATATATAGATAGTTGTTTATATAATTTGTTTATACCAATTAAAATTATCAGCTTAGAATAAACCTTTTCAGTTGAATGACAGCATAAAGCCATTCACAGCAATTTTTGGTGAAAAAAGTAATTTTTATAATTTGTTAATAAAAGTTCGTGTCTATAGGTTCATCGAAATTCGGTGAGCGTTTAAGAAATATTTTGGGTGTGCCCAGGAGAAACTGAAAAGGACGCCTAATAGGTTCACCGAAATATGGTGAGCGATATACCAAATATTTTCGGTGTACTTCCATAAGAAGTCATCCATCATGCTAACGCACTTGTAAAAATGAAATAAACACCAAGAAACGCGCTAAACTCGGCTTATGGGGCTGCCCTTCCCACGCATAATGGGAGCGTTACTGTACGAACACTGTTGGGCCTACAGCTCTTCCAATGTGGGCATGCAGCGTGCCCAACAAGAGAGAGAATCCGCACCAAGCAGCGGGTGAGCAGCAGTCGACGCATTTATCTATATCTCCCTGTCAGCAGGATAACTTCTGAAAAAATGAATCCATTAGATTGGTCTTCAGAACACTCTTTCATTTTCAAAAACTGAAGGTCAAGTTAGTTAGCCAGCTATTTTGGATGAAAATTCGAAAAGTTAGAGCACTTCAACAATTTTTGAGACCAATTTTTTTCAAGATTTAGAAATTAGATATACGGCTTATCGTAGTACTCAAAAATATCGTCCTAACGACTTTTTGAATTTTCTTGAAAAATCCAAAATTCAAATTTTGATCGCACAAAAAAGATAATGAAAAATCAAAAATTCTATTTCGCGGTCAAACTATGCAAGATACGAAAAAAGATGAATCGATCAAAATTGAGCATTCAAAAAACCTCGCTTTGAATCACTTCTTGATAGGACGTATAATTTTAGTTTTATTCGTAAAAAACATTAAAAATAAAATAATAAATTTTGAGAAAAACGACGCAAGATACGAAAAAAACACAGTTTTTAAAATATTTCAAGGGATTTCCAGGTAACTCAACGTTTTTAATGGGGTTTCACGAGATTATGAATGATATCCCTAATATGAAGGATTTCAAGGAATTTAAAGTTTGACAATTCAAAGTTCTACAATATCGAAGATTTAAAGTAAAAAATTTTTGAATGTTGAAAATATAGAATCACAAATTATTCAAGTTTCCGGATTTATATTTTGAAGCTGTGCAATTTATAACATTTTTTTGAAATAGTTCAATTTTGAAGATTTACAATTGAAAAGTCTTTAATTTTAATGATTTGCAATGTACAATTTTTCAATGTTGTAGATTTACAATTGAAACCTCTTCTACTTTTTAAGATGCATGAATAAAAGTTATTGAAGTGGATCATTTTTGAAAGTGATAAGTCAAGGTTTCAATTCTTAATTTTCAAAATTGAACCAATTTCGAATATACAAGACAATCGACACAAGCTACGAAAAAAAATGTAAGGACAAAAGCTGTTCACCAAAAAAGACCTACAAACTTGTTAATTATCATTTTTCATAGAACGCCTAGTTTTTGTTCTAATCTGAGAAATAACATTACCAATAAAAAAATTAAATTTGTGGAAAAACAAAACAAGGTATAGAAAAAATTAATAAACAAAAGTTGTTCACCCAAAAACGTTCTACAAATTTCTGATGAATTATTTCATGATGAGATGCATATTTTTTGTTTAAATCGCAACAAATAATCTTGAAAATAAACAAATTATGTTTTTGAAAAAACGACACCAAGTGCAATAAAATGTTAATTAACAAAATTGTTTTTCTTTTATGGGATGCGCACTTTATTTAATTATAAAAACAAGACGATAAAAACACATTTGTTTAAATATCAATACATATTATGAAATGTAAGATAGGTAAACGTTTATTTTTTAGCCTGCTGGCCTCAAAAAATTGACTTGCTTACACTTTCATTTTTTACAGAATTTTCTTAAAACTAACCCTTAAAACTAACATCCTTCCACACTTTATGTCTAGCTATTATGAAATGTAATAATATAAATTTATTGAAATGATACATTTTTCAGGGAAGCTGAGAATAAAAATTAGTGCAAAATGAGGAACAAATATTAAAATAATCATGAAAAACAAAATTTGTATATTATTTTCCAATATCTAAATAAGCAGTCCCAGACCGAGGTACAGAAATAAATATAATATTCATTCCATAAAATAGAGTTGAACATGATGTAGAAGAGTTCGCACTTTTGACAAAATCGTGTGCGAAGCACGAGATACGTGACTAAAATGTGTTCGTTAGAACTGGAGGAGCTTTAACAAAAGAGAATTCACAATCACCAAATTACAGTTATTGATGATTGACCTTTAATTTTAAAAGGTCCTGGGCACAACTGTGGACGAAGTGCAAAGACCGAGCGCGTAGCATGAGGTAAATACATTATCGAGCGCGAAGCGCGAGGTAAATATATTATCAAGCTCGAAGTGCGATATTCAACAGACGCATGCCCTAGGCGCACTCAAACTTGCGAGCCATGCCCATAGGGCGCGATGAGGATGTGACCGCGCAGCGTGCAGATTTTTTATTGTAATATGGAACTATTCCAAAATAACTTTTCATTAAGAAACTTCTAATTTGGAATATTTCTGAATTTTTGAAATATGTTAGTAAATTCTTGTCATTTGGAAGAAATTTATTTTTCTTAAAGGCTCAAAATAAAGGTCTGTTGTATTTTAGATTTTTTGTTTATATACATATAACGAATTTGCTGTTTGCATGAAGTGCTTGATGTATAATGTGAGTAGGATCGTTATTATTGAATGCCAAGACATGTCGGTTCTCGATGGCTGCATATTAGCAAAGAAATTATCCTGAATGGTGAAAATGTTTATATTACCAGATGTTGTGTTAGGAAGTGGACCAACTATGCTCATATTAATTTGTTTGAACGCTGTACCGGGTGTATCAGTAATGAACATGAGACTTTTCGCTTTGACGCGAACTAATTTTTTAATTGGCATTGGAAGCATAATGCCAACGGCGATACCACTCTGGAAACACCAGTTCTCGTAAGATCACTGAAGTTAAGCATTGTTGGGCGCGGTTAGTACTTGGATGGGTGACCATCCAGGAATACTGCGTTGCTGTTGGCCCGTCGTGGGTGTGGTGGGCCCACATTGGTAGTAAATATCCACCTAGAAACACTACCCGAATCGGGTAGTGAGGCAATGAACTTTCGAGTTCAAACTGCTAATCAATTTTTTTTTTTTTATTGGAAGCATAATTGTATGCATTTTTGGATATCTAATTTTATGTTTTTCCAAAAATGTTTCTATCTAATCCTGTTGTTTGTTTTTGTTACTCCTTCATGAATCAATCGGGGGTGGTTCCGGGGGTTGGCGATTATCCACTGGATCTTTCGCCTTTGGATTTTCATGACATCAAATTTTCATTGTCATACTCGAAATCATAGTTTTCTTCGTCGTAATTATCTTCTTCAAAATTTTCTTCATTATCATTTTCTTCCTCTCCATTGTCTTCTTCTCTACTTCCTTCTTCATCATCTTCTTCTTCTTCAGCATCCTCTTCTTCTTTTTCTTCTTCTGATACGCTGGTGCTTGAATTATAATTCTTATCTTCATCCTCACTAGATTATTTTCTTTCTTCTTTATTAGATTTTCTTATTTTATTTCTTCTAACTCATTCTTTTAATTAATTGGAATATTCAGGATCAGAATCTGAGTCTTCCACTGATTGAGGATTTGTTATATACCTCTCTTTTCAGCTGTAGGAGTAGGGATTACCTTATATTTATCGAGCATAGCCTTGCATGGTCTACCTCGCTTTTTGATTTCTAAACATTCGGATTGGAAATTGTCATCTTCGTTTATTAGGCCTCCTCTCTTTTTATTTTCACGAGCAGGGATTATTTTATATGAGTCGAGCATAGCCTTACGTGGTCTACCTCGCTTTTTGATTTCCAAATATGTATTTCCTAATTGTTCTTTTGATTTTTCTTCCTGGAGATTCTCTGCAATGTTTTCATTTTCTTCTTCATAATTTTCATATACTATTTCTGGATTTTGTTTTATTGATGTATCTCTTATTAACATATCATTCCATTTCGATTTTTTTTTATTGAGTTGATTTAATTATTTTATTTCTTTCTTCACGGGTACTCAATTCATTAAAAAGATTTGTAATTATTGAATTTATTTTCTTCAATATTCTTACATCTGGATTTTGAATGCTTTCTTTGAAATCGTTAAATTGATGCTTATAATAGGCAGGACCATAGTTTTTCTTTATTGGTAATTGCATTGGTTTTTTCTCATTTGTCCTGAAGCTTGGATTTTTGAATTTTCCTATTATAGGATTTATTTTTTTTCACAATACATTTTTTTAAATCTTGAAGTTTTGCTTCCACTTGGAGTTGGTTCAACGTTAGTAACATTTATTTTAGTTTTAGTCATTTTGCTCTTTATTTCTTTTTGATTGAATATTTCTTCTCGATTTCGTATTTCTTAACTTGATAATTTTTCTGGATTTTATATTTCTTGATTTAATAATTCTTCAGGATTTCGTATTTCTTGATGTATTAATTCTTCAGAATTTCGCATTTCTTGATTTAATAATTCCTCAGGATTTCGTATTTCTTGATTTAATAATTCTTCAGGATTTCGTAGTTCTTGATTTAATAATTCTTCAGGATTTCGTATTTTTCGATTCAATAATTCTTCATAATTTCGTATTTCTTGATTTAATAATTCTTCAGCATTTCTTAAATATATATCATTTGCAATTAATACTTCAGTGTGATAAATTTTTTCGATATTGTCTGTCGGATTTCTGGATAGGGCGTCGGCGTTCACATTCATCTTACTAGACTTATATATTCGTCAAAATCATATTCTGCTAATTTTAATTTCCATCTTGTTACGCAAAGAATAAAGATATTTGCAATTTTGGAACCACGTTAATGGCTTATGATCAGTTATATTGTTGTCCTTGATTATTATATGATGTAGCTAATCGCTGATATTTATTTGTAGTAGGTTTGGATAGTTTTGAAATTGTCGAGGATTATTGTTTATAAATGGTCTTTGGTTATTACCTTGAAATGGTCTCTGAGTATTATTTGTGTACGGTGTTTGATTGTTCCTTGGAAATTGTCTTGGAGTTTTGTGTTGAAATTGGTTTTCGGCTTGGTTAGAATTTGATAATTTTTGAATAAGGCTTCTACATGTGAATGCCATGTGTCCAATCTTTCCACAGAATTGACATGATATATCTTCGCGAGTGATATTAACTTTATTATTTTGTATTTTATTTACTGTTACTTCATCTGGTTGAGGGTAATTTGATCTTTTCCAAGTTCTTTTGTTACGGCAATTGATCTTTCTATTCCTTAAGCTCTGTTCATTGTTTCTGAAAATTATAGTAATTTACCTATTCTAGTTTGAAGTTCTATTTTTAACCCTATAATAAAACAATCGACTGCATCCTTTTCTAATTCTTCTATAAAATTAGCTCTTATTTTATTGACTTCTGTTGATGAAATGTGTATATTTTTTGTTCTATACGCGTCGGTGATTTTATCAGAGATTTCTATTACTTGAATTGCATAGGAAAGTACATTTTCGTTTTCCCATTGATAAATATTATCTAATTCTCCCTGTAACTGATATACTTTTATTGACGGTTCGTATACCGCTACCAGTTTATTTATTAGTTCCTCTACTTCTACTGTTATGTAAGTGTGCTCATTCGACCCTTCCTATTATAAGGCCCTCGAGCTCGAGTTCCAAGCTCGGCGGGGCGTTGTGGTGCTCAGACGGAGGCTACTGTATTATATTGAGTTGGTACGTTTGAATTTAATCCCCATTTAAATCAGATGACACTAAAACTTTGTATGCAAGAAATAAAACTTTTGTTTACAAAAAATGTTTTAAACGGCCAATTTGTAAAACTATGTATGGAGTCTACTTGTCAGTGAAACATGCGTATTTTTCTGTTTTTTATTTTAAAGAAATTTCTAACCATTTCATACTTTTTTCAACAAAAAAAATGTTTTGCAATCAAATATGTATCAAAGCAGCTTCTCAGATATAATACATTTCACAAAAATCTTAAACCTTACAATTGGAGAACTGTCTACTGTTACGGAATTTTCTGTAAGGCTAACCAAGAGTGGGGATGGGGATGGTTGCCTTTATTTACAAATAACCAGACTCTGATCAAACTCCTGAGATCTGTCATAATAACACGCACCGAGTGTTTTTGAAAGTTCGATTGTGCTATATCAATATTTTCAGAATGTGATTAATTCAAGATATTCAAGGAAAATTTTTGTTGAACTTTTTATTATAAAATCGTAGAAAAAATATTATAAAACGGGGTAACCATCATCAGCATATGGATCGTTATGCATATTTTAATGCCCCTGAATAATTTCCATATATTGTTGCTGCGCCCAAGGAGGCATAAAAGGTAACATTTCCACCAAGTGGCATTGTGTTTAATTTGAAAAAAACCACAAACTTTTACTGTAAACACAAAAACACAAGCCAAACACACGCGTCCTTTCGTCTGCTACGATCGTGATTTCTCGATACTGCGCAGACGCGACGATCGATCGGGATCAAGTACACATTGGCGCTTGACCCCTCCAGCTGTTCTTTTTTTAGTGGGAATTTTGAAAAATGATGCCCCAAAAAAATCCTTTGGCAGGCATGTGTATTAGAATTTATCTGATTTTTTGAGCTAATAAACCCGATTTCGAAAATTTGGCGCTTGACTCCTTCTGCATTTCTACCCTTCAATTGACCAATCCACCGCACATTGGACCTTCCAAGTTTTCGTCTTTCAACGACGAGCGGAATTTAAAATTAAAAAAAGGTTTTTCCAGCGGGAATGCGGACAAAGAATGTTTGACCTTTTTCAGAATTATAGATTATAATTTTAGAGAATAAAGGATTTCTATATGATTAAGAAAAATAGAAAAATAGATAATCTTAAATCCTTTTGTGTCCAGTCGTTGATCCCAGGAGTTTACTTTGGTGAGCCCGCCAAATTAGATGATGCCTCACTTGACGTCACCCTGAAAGCGGGATAAGTCGTTGACCCTAGCAAAGGGGTGCCATCGTGCGAAGTAAATGTTGGGAACCTTACGGCGGAGTCAATCCCCAACAGAAGCAGAAATTCTGGTGCCAGTAAAGGTTATATAATCAATTCGCCCCGTTTGCTAAGCATCTCTCTAGGCCCACGGTACAATAAAGGTTTTCCCTTCTCCTCCTTAGGGCTTCTGCCTTGACCGGTCGAGGAAAATAGTGGTATTGGCATTTTCACCACATTACAACACCCCCGTACCAAACCGGAAAATCCTCAGGTAAGATCCGTCACGAACCCGGCGCCTTCGATCAACCAAAGGGCGGTCCGGAGTCATGGCCATCATGTGGGTCAAAGAGAGATGCTCAACAGCGAGCCAATCGTAAAACAAAACAATAAAGAAACAGAAATTTGTGAGTAGAAAATAAATGAAATTGGTGTTTAATGTTCTTAATCTCTTATCGAATTAATTATTTGTAATTTGATAATTAGTTGATTATTGATTACTAATAATTCCTATTAGTAAAAAAAAAGAGAAGGGGTTGGGTATAAATCTAGGGTATCCGAGGAATAAATTAGTTTTGCGAGAAGAGATTAATGTTTTTTATGTAAGAAAGAAGAGACACTTTAGCCGCGTTTAGTATTACAGCGCCTGTGCAAAGCTTGAGGCTTGGCCTCGCGGTGTTTCATACCTCCTCTGGGAAGTGGTCGTCGGGTCCCTGGTGCCCCAATTCGTTGGGGATTCGGACTCGCGACTCTAGCAGCTTCTTCTTCACTCTGTTGTGGAACCTTTAGGGGTTCTTTGTGGCGTGGTTCCGCGGAATACTCCGCGGTTGTGTCCGAGAACCCTTCTTTCCAACGAAACAGCCCCCAGGAGGTGGAGACAGGGTCGGCCCTAACGCTCGGGATTCCATAAGTCTCCGTGAAGGCGGATGTGGGATCCAAAACGGCGGAACTGACCCTGAACTCCCCACCTTCAAGGGGAATCTGTTGTACCTCGTAGACGGGTCTGTCTGCCGGAACATAGTAGTACTCGTACGGATCCACCTAAACAAAGAAATCCAGACCCGAAGTGATTAGAATAGGAGGTAGAGAACCAGCCATGCCCAACACCTTTATGCCGCCAGGCTATACACATTAGCCTTAAAAGGGGGGGGGGGATAACTTAAGTAAATTAAGATAAATAAGGTTTAAGACCTTCAGTGTGACATGTATACGGAGCCACGTTGCTCTGAGTATCTTTTAGTTCATAGACCGTCCGCGATAAAACTTTGGAGATGGTATAAACCTCTTGTCGATACGCAGAAGCCAACGAGGAAGTAACTCCCTTATCTTTTGAAGATAGGGTGCGATCGCGTTGTAAAACTTTATCGCCCAGTTGGTAGGAACGCGGCCGAGTTCGTAGATTATAGTAATGTGCCTGTTGATTATGTGTCGCATCTAAATGTAACTTCATCATATCGTGCAACGCAGCGAGCTTTTTGATCCTCTCCGTCCAGGCGTCGACTTTCCCAGACGGTAAGGTTGGCAGCTCTTCCGGCTGTACTTGATCATGGAGTGATCCGGATGGTAGTGGATCCCGACTGAAATTAAGGAAGGCCGGCATACTTTTTAGGGACGAATAATACGCGGTATTATACGCGAAACGGAACTCGTTTAAATAAGCATCCCATTTTCGTTGGTTCTTTTTAATATAACAATATACCATCGTTTTAATTACTTTATTGACCCTTTCGACCGGGTTAGATTGCTGGTGATACTTTGGTGTTTTACTCCTTCAAACATTATACTTTGTACACAACTCATTCACCATGTTATTGCAGAATTCTGTTCCGTTATAGGTGAACAGAAATCTAGGTGTTCCCCAACGGTTTATAATAGTGCCATGAAAAGCTTCAGCAATCGCGATACCGGTTGCGCTTTGTACAGGGATGATTTCTATCCATTTGGTGAAAAAATCTTGGAAGACCAATATGTATTTATGTGGGATTGACGAGGGTGTATACGGCCCCATAATATCAGCTCCGACCATAAACCATGGTTGTTCGAAGGCGCGGTGTCCCATTTCGCCAGGCCTTTTGGCTTGTTCGACCTTACATTTTTGGCAAGTATTGCAGAACTTGATAAACTTCACCACATCGCAAGAAAACCCTGGCCAGTAGTATAAGGTAGCTATTCCATGGTAGGTCTTTTCGATCCCCACGTGAACGGACTTAGGGTTGTTATGGGCTTCAATTAGAGCGGTTTCACGTTGCTTCTTTGGTAGCACAAGCTTCCAAGCGTTGAGGTCAGAGAAAATAAGACCAATTAGATCGCGGACTCGGTGATGATACAAGAGCCCTTTCTCAATTTTCCATGTTGGAAAGGCACATGTTACGCGCTCTACATCTGCTACTCGTTTAAGGTACCAAGTGTTCTCGGTGACAAAAATGGCTGCTGATTGTTCAACCTTTACGGTATTGTACCTCGAAGTCATACTCCAGCAGACTCAATGACTAACGGGCAAGTCTTCCGGAAGGATCCTTAAGAGATTTTAGCCATTTAAGACTGCTATGATCGGTCATCACAACTTTCAGCCTCGGAAAGCGTTCGGCTAGCGTATGCAATTACTCGGTCGGCACCAGCATAGGTCTGTGTGATGACAGCCCCGAGGCCGGTAGAACTAGCATCCGTTTGTAAAACAAACAGAAAAGAGATGTTTGGACATGAGACCACTTGTGCTGAGACGAGCGCATTTTTAATAGCCTGGAAGGCCGCTTGTTGCTCGTCATGCCAAATCCAAGGCCAATTTTTGCGGAGCAAGCGGGTGAGGGGTTCAGAAATCGTAGCTTAGTTTGGTAGAAATCTACGATACCAAAACGCGGAGCCTAAGAACCTCGGGAGTTGTCTAATATTCTTCGGTGCTGGGTAATTAACGACAGGTGCCAATTTCTCAGGATCAATCTTGACTCCCTCACTGTTTACCAGATATCCTATGTAACGGATTTCATTCCGAAAGAACAGACGTTTTTCGAGTATAATGGAAATCACCACGGCCTGGTACTGAGAAAGCAGTGATCCTCTTACTTTTTTTCTCCAGGGGTATTTTATTGAATGCCATTTTGAGATCTATGTTCGAGATATAATTGGCTTCAGTTAGCCAAATTAAAATGTTTGACATCGGTAGTAACGGATAAGCGTCCTTTTTGGAACACTTATTACCGGCCCTATAATCAACGCAAAGTCTATAATATCCATTAGGCTTCCTAACCATCACTGGCGGTGAGGCCCAAGGGCTATCCGACGGTTCCACTAATCCATTATCTAACAAATCGTCAAGGATTTTGTGTTGCTCAGACAAGACCACGGGGGACCAACGGTACCCTTTTTGTTTTATGGATGTATGGTCAGCCACATCAATTTTGCGTTCGGCTAGATTAGTTTCGCCTAATTTGGAAGGGTTAGAGGCCTTTTTCGCTATGAAATTTTTTCCTATTTCAGTCTGTTCCTCGGTTAGCTCTTTGATAGCTGCGGAGTCCTCGTAATGACTGGGGTTGAGAGCAAGTCAATCGTAGCTGTGTGTGGTGTGGCGTGGTCGTAGGCCATTTGTAACCTATCAGTGCTACCGTCCACTATCAATTTAAAAATCTTGATAGCGTCCATGCCTAACATACACTGATATTTGCAATTGATGACTGCTCTAAAAACAACCTGCTTTACTATTGTATCGAGTTTTACTGGGACGAATACCCGCCCTAATACGGTCTCCGTTGTTCCTTGTCACATTCACCATCTGAAACGGAGTCGGAATCTACATCACCTAATTTTCTTTCTACCGGTTTAACGGGAGCTTCCCCCCCAGAATCCGACTGGGAAGAAGAAGGGGTAACACGCCAAGAACCGAAAACCGGTTGTACAGCACGGAAGCCGGTATTTGGCGGGGTAGCTTCAGCAATGACCTTTAATTCTGAACCCCTTTTTCGTTTCCTGACTTGCGTTTAGCCTTACATTGAGGGGTAGGGTAGTCGGGTTTTCGGACTCCCGGGCGGCCACATGTAAAGCAATATAATGCTTTATCTTTATAACAATTAAAGTCATAATGGTTGTAAAGGCCCGCTATCCTGTGTGCTAGACAGTTGCGGCATATTTGCTTTGTAAGGTTGAAAGAAGTGCCTTTATAGGATGTCGCAAGAGCATCTACAGATTTTCTTTGTATGCCATCTGTAGCCGCTGAATTATATTTATTACCCTTACTTTTCCCGGGCTTATATGCAAACTTCGGTAGAAACGAAGGTTCCAGTGGAGGGGGTGGTCTATATTCTTCAAATGTTGCCCACTCGGCTTCCCAATCTTTACCTAAATGAGCTGATTCCTCAAAATTTTTGACGTCCTGGCATTCAATATGTTTTTTATATTCGGGGCGCAATCCGCGATGAGCATTATCTAATTGCTCTGGTCTAGTACCGGGGTAGTCTAGTTTATTATAAAGGCCGATAAGACAAGTGAGATAATCTTCAATTTTCTGTTTAGGGCCTTGAGTTCGGGTCCTAATTTGTTCCCTTATTTTGTGGTCTATATTATTGCCGGTAAAACGATCTCTGAAATCGACTTCAAATTCAGACCAACTATTCCAGACTCTCCCTTCCGCAATTAAATTGCGTTATCATAAACTATCTAATCCCGTTAATAATAAAGGTAATGCGCTTATAATCTCAGCATCTGTCACCAGCGGGAAAACCCTATTTTCTGATATTTTTTTCAAAAATTCTTCTGAACTAGTAGAAGAAGATCCGTCAAAAGAGATGTTCCATTGCCGGACTATTTTTCCTATATCTTGATTTTGGTTGAGGTTATGAAAATGCCTAGAATATTGAGGCAAAGTATTTCTAGCTTGTACCGTAAACGCGTGGAATTCCAAATATCGTTAGCGATACACCAGAGTCTCACTATTTGAATGCGCGATCGCACGCGCTATATGAATTCCTAGAATTGCTGGTCCACGCAGTTTCTCAGGGGGCAGGGCGAGAGACGGATGCGACTCCGCCTCTGAAGGGACGCATGCACTATACTACTCAGTCAAGTAGATTGCGCAATATTATGGAAACGGTTCAGGCGGCCCTGACTGTTTACGTTTCGCTGTACGCGCTATATGAACAAGGCTATTTTCAGGCAACCCCCGAGATGGTTCTCCTATCGAGACTCTGGTGTACTCGTTAAATTTTCCAATGGTGTATTTTGGACCCTTTCGAACGGGTAGCCTGGAATGTGAAGTTGACTTTTGTCAATATGTAAGAAACCAGGCGGTAGTTGATTTAGGTCAATTACCGGAGAAACAAAAATCGGATCGGCCGAACGGTGATTAAAATTTCGGTTATGCGCGAGGGTGCCTCAGGGCTTGAGGTAGCCGGAAATGCAAGCTGGAAGTGTCGCGTTACGCATTGTATCTATTGTACCTGTGCTACCAGTTTTTGTAATTGTCGAAGTCGTAGGGGCGCTAGTCGCGAATCCCGTCGTAAAGGATAGACCATGATTATTAGAATGCCCATGAATGTTTGAAAAGGAAGGCATTTGTAAATCGGACGGGTTACTACCCCGCATAGCGTCTGGTTGCATCGCAAACGCATTATATGTGTCTATCCTATCCCATGGTATTGAGTACGGCCACGGAAACAGCCTGGCGCCATCTGTTGCCTAAAAGCGGTAATTTCTTAGAGATGAATTCCACTTGTTTACATGCGATTGAAAATAAATAAATTTATACTGAAAATAAGAGTTTAACTATCAAATAACGAGAGTGTCTGTAGGAAAACTCATAAAATCTCGATTCAGCGAAAAAAACTTTTGTTCGAGTTTATTAAACGGTTTGATCGGAGTTGAGTTTTGAATGTATCTGCCTATGACAGGTCTATCGGATTACAAATATCACATAAAGCACTTCAATATTCTTGTTTTTCGAAAAAGGTATCTGGACAAATTATTGTGTTAATTGGGGAAATAATATTATATATAATCGCATATAACGATCTATTATTTTTGTAAAAGTAATGATAGTTGTCAGATTTTGAGGTTAGAAAGTTTAATTATCCCAGAATATTTATGTAGTATATTTAATTTAATTTAAATGATATTAATTATTTTATTATTAGTATTATTTTGTTTACTTAAAATTATTTCTATTGGTCTAGTGGCATATTTATTAACATTGGTTAATCAATTTTCAGTTATGTAAACAAATTCCATTTGTTTAAAATCAATTCAGAAATATAACAAAATTATTGTTTCCAACAATCAGAAGTTTTAATATAAATAGCAGAAAATAAAAACTATCAAATTTGGTAAAAAAATATTGTTGAAACAAATTAAAGGTTGTTGAAAATAAATAATAATTTATTACCTCAACGATTGGGAAATATCTGAGAATAAATGTATGTCACTTAACAATAAATACAGTAATATTTTTTATAAAAAAACAAATTTTTGAAACATTTAAAAATTAATTAACCAGTCTTGATCAATATTCCACTGAAGAAATAATAATAATTATTTTAAAAAATCGAAAAAAAATTACTGAAATAAATTTAATTTGTTCAAATAATTGAAAATTTATTAACCAATGTTGATAAATATTCCGCTAGACTAATACAAATAATTTTAAGTGAAAAAAATGAATATAAAGTGCTCAAAAGGTCGATTTCATAAAAAATTGACATTTTTGGTTTTAAGGGTAGTTTTCAGTGTCCCGTGGGGGTGTGTTAGGGGTGTCACACCCATATGGTATCGTTGCCCTCTAAAAAAAAACAATTTTTTGGATCACCCTTATGTACGTAACATATTCCTAGTTTTCTCTATTTCAAACATACGGATATTCTAGTGTGAAAATTACACAATTCCTGATAAAAATACCACTGGTATTTTTATGTCCTAAGATTCCTGTGGCACATTTTTATTGTTAAGTTCATAAAGTGAAGGTAAATGTTTACAGAAACATTTATCAAGAAGAAAATTTAAGGCAATCCTATATGTAATTTTTACTTGAATTTTTCACAGTGAGTGTCCTGTATCTCATTTCTAATTTATTAATATTTTTAACATAAAGAAAAATGTTAGGAAATTTATAATTATAATTATAGATTTCCCTAATACTTCTCTTTATGTTACAGTATATTTTTTTAATTAATAAACACCTATAATTTAACGTCGTATGGGGGAGAACTAACAGACGTTTGTCTGATTACGCTGCACTGAATTTTGCTTATTCTATTCACTTTCAACTCCTGCACCCTCACCGCATGAATGACTGCTAAACTTTTTCCCTTATTGAGTGTTTCAGGATGAAAATCGATTGAATGGCTTATAGCTTGAAATCCTGTTTTAATTAAAATATTCATCATCAATCCGCTTGTTGATATTCGACCGGTAATTTTTAAGGTTATGTTGGTGACCAACAACGAAACTAATACGAGTTTAGCTGGAATGAAAAGACAAATTTTTCACGAAATCTTTTTGCAAGAAAGTTTCCTCTGTTATTTTGCTTCGTTTAAAAAAATGTTAGAACGTTTTTAAGGCAATCATTTATGCATTTATTATATTTAAAAACAATGCATACGTGCTATCTTATGTAAATTTCAAATTTCTATCCCTAAGGGATTTTAGGCTTTGGCCGCTGCGGGCGCTGTCTGTCATATCCGGTAAATATCAAGGTCATGTCCGTACTCAATATTAACATCTCCATCGCGTACTCTTACGTATCGCAAAATTCTATCACGCAAAATAGGGGTTAGCCCGGTCGGGTTTACACAAAATTTGTTGGCTAAGAATTGTAATTCGGATTCATTTAATGAATGAATCCAAATATCCCGATCCGGATTACGAGCCATTAAAAGCAGCGAATCTAAAAAAAAATTATCCGTGATTAATAAAGTAAAACACGATTTCCTAGCCCGCCAAATAACTCGATAATTAATCTAAAATAAACGTTCAACTAGCGAGAAACAAGGCAAGTATTAGTCAAAGATGCTTTACTTAGGTACTGAGCTGTCACTTTACTTAGCCTACCTTCTTTAAATACATGCTCGAAGGGAGGAATCTGAGCAATTACAAATTAAGCCCGTGAAAGCCGAGCGCGAGAAAAGAATTAAGATGGCGGCAAATGCGAGCCACGAGCAAGAACGATGCTGTCACTGTTGTCGGTTGACGCGGGAGAGAGAACGCGCGGAGAGAGACTGCGTCATGGCAGGAATACTGCCGCGCGGAGAGGTGAAGATACGCCGCACATTGGGCTAAAGTGAAAAAGTTCGTGACAAAATTGTAGAACTTTTGACTGGGATGACCTAAAGGGATGGATTTTTTTTAGATTTACAGATGAATAATTACAGAATAGAGGAAAAATACGGAAAAGCTGAAAATATACATTTTTTACCTTGACAATCTAGGTTAAATTTGACATATTTTGACAAAAATGTTGAATGTCTGATGCAATATTGCATCAGATATTTAAAATTAAAATTAAAATCATAAAATTTTTTAATTTTCACTATAGATTTGAAATCGACATCAAAAACCCCAAGTAACGATTTCTAATAAAATCGGTTATATTCTCACAATGACATCCCGCCATATTGAATACCTCATTTTGAATTTTTACTTTAGATTCGAAATCAGCGACCCGAAAACCCCCCGTACAGTAATTGTCAGTCATATCAGCTCGGTCTTACAAATTTGTTTAGCCATATTGGATCCGCCATTTTGTATTTTGACACTTTCATTTTGTATTCCAATTCGACGACCTCAAAACCCCTTTAATACGACAAATAGTGGAATTTACATTAGGGGCATAATTTCTGAAGTGTACCCACCTCGAAAATGAAAGTTGTCCGATCGGGCTAAAAATTGGCCCAATTGTAGTTCTATTAGATAGTACTCCTCACACCATAAATTAATTCATTTTGATGATTATTTATCAAAGTGGAGGGGGTACAATTTTTGGGGTTTTAAGCAAAGCCTTACTTTCAAACTTTTGTAACTTTTGTCCTATTGCCTTAAACAAAATTTCACTATAAATATTTTCGATAGATTTTTTCACAAACTTTCTGATGGTAATAACGATTTTTTAAAAAGGTCCAAATTTGACCCGAATTTTTGAAAATAAAAAAAAAAAAATTATTTTTTTTCAAATTTGGGCACTTTTTTTCTTCAAAATAGTTTTATAAGAAAGCTGAGATTTTTTCCTATAAGATTCCCAATTTTCAGAGTGGCAAATTAATTCCTCTTTGAGTAATAGAACGATACGTAAACAAGATTCCTTAATAGGGTGGGTGGGGCGCGATTTCCCCTAGTGCGTTCACGCCGAGGATCACGCTTTAGTGCCAGTTTTTTAAGTTAAGTAATATTATATGGTAATATTATGTGTCTTTCTGTTCGATTTTTTGGCTATAGTTTCAACAGTTGTTTTCTTGGCAGGCCTTTTTTGCGGTTTCTGTTTTTCGCCATTCGAGAAGATGACGTATTTCTCAGAGGACGAAAATTTCTTGAGTTGAAGTTTTTCATCTTGAGTGAGAATGAAAGAGTGGTACTGTAATGTACCGGGTATCGTGACAGCTTTGTCAAATCTGGCTTTCAGTAAATCGGTGGCTAAGGCATGATTCTCTTTGTTGCTGACAAAATTTCAGTTTCCTTACAGTTACTCTTTGCCCACTGAAACAAAGCATGGGGAGTGAGTATGTGATGTTTCGGAGAACATTGTAAGCTTGAACGTGATGCTTGTCTCTTTATATTCGGGCCTATATCATCACATGCACCCTTACCATGAGATGTACGACGGAAGTGACATTCAGCTTGGATACCAAAATCTTCTTCATGGGCTTGGAGATTAACAAAGCTACTCTTATTTTTAAAATGTTGCCCTGCACCATCAGTGAAATAGTAGATTTTCTTTGGTCTGAAATAAGTTTTCAAGTAATCTACTATTATCTTTTGATAATCGTGAACAGCCACCATGTCATGAGCTAAGTTATCAGATATGATTGCGATACTTACGTGCTTGAGCTCTCCATTTTTTTTATAATAAATCACCACAGTGAATATTGTAGCTTGGTCGTTATTCCAATGGAATGATTGCACTGCATTCTGAATTATGAAGGCGTAATTCTCAGCGAAATCGAAGCAAATCAAAAACTCCCTAGGCAAAAAATTTTCCTTCAGGTTTTTGAAAAAAGATGATTGCTCCTTTGAAATAAAGTAATGCCTTTTTAATTTCAACGCCTTTTACAGAAAACATCTAGGAATTAATCAGTATCCATTACCAGAGTCTTTAGAGTACATCTGTCGGTCTGTAACCAAATTTCAAATCTCACTTCATTAATACAATGTTCATCAAAAGCTTTTGTGATGTTATCTTTCAAGTTTTCAGTGCCTGGACAGTTTTCACACTCTCCTAAATGACAGGAACTTGAAGATTTAGGACATACAATAGCATCCAGACAGTCGTGATAATTTGTGAGCACCATGTCAGTATCCTCTTTTAAATGTTGAATATTTATTTCATTCAACATCAACTTGACATTCTCATGATGCACGCAAATGCAGAGAGCAGTTATTCTAGTAGCATATAATATTACTTAACTTAAAAAACTGGCACTAAAGCGTTGCACAAAGATCCTCGGCGTGAGCACACTAGGGGAGATCGCGCGCCACCCGCCCTATTATGGAATCTTTTTTACGTATCGTTCTATTACTCAAAGAGGAATTAATTTGCCACTCTGAAAATTGAAGGACTTATAGGAAAAAATCTCAGCTTTCTTTTAAAACTATTTTGATGAAAAAAGTGCCCATATCTGAAAAAAAGTCAAATTTATTATTGATTTTCAAAAATTCGGGTCAAATTTTCACTTTAAAAAAAATTGTTATTACCACCCAAAATTTTGTGAAAAAATCTGTCGAAAATATTTGAAGTGAAATTTTGTTTAAGACAATAGGACAAAAGTTAAAAACGTTTGAAAGTAAGGCTTTGCTTGACAACCTCAAAAATGGTACCCCCTCTACTTTGATAAATAATTAACAAAATGAATTAATTTTTCGTGTATACCATTAAGCCATTTACCTTTCAGGGTAGCCGTGACACAACCCGATTCGGGTAGTGTTTCTAGGTGGATAGTTTCTTGTAGTAAATAACTACAAGTGTGGGCTCACCACACCCACGATGTGCCAACAGCACTCAGTTATCTCGAATGGCCACTTATCCAAGTACTAACTGCGCCCAACGCTGCTTAATTTCAGTGATCTGATGAGAACTGGTTTTTTCAGCGTGGTATGGCTGTTGGCCATAAGGAGTGCATAATACAATAAGGAGTACTATTTAATAGGACTACAATTGGGCCAATTTTTAGCCCGATCTGACAACTTTCATTTTCGAGGTGGCTACACTTAAGAAATTATGCCCAATTAGTGGAAATCATTCATGCCATAAAGGCCTAAAATAGATCATTCAATTGCATTTTTTTACAAACAGAAAGTTGTAGGCTGATTTAAAGCGCATATTTGGATTCGGAATAACGAAATCTATTAGAATATATGTATAACATATATAATATAATGTCTGAGCGCCCATGGTATCCAATAATACAACTTGTTGTCAAAGAATGTCAAATTTAACTTAGACTTTCAAGGTAAAAAATATATATTTTCAACTTCTCCGAATTCTTCCTCTATTCTGTAGTTATTCATCTGCAAATCTAAAAAAACTCCATCCCTATAGGTCATTCCTGTCAAAATTTCTACGATTTTGTCACGAACTTTTTCACTTTAGCCCACTGTGCGCCGGTCAGCGCGTGAGAGCGACTTACAATGGCGGCAACTGCGGGCGACGAGCAAGAACGATGCTGTCACCGTTGTCCGTTGACGCGGGAGAGAGAACGCACTACGCGCGGAGAGAGACGGCGTCAAAGCATGGATACTGCCGCGCGGGGAGGTGAATTGACGCCAGTCAGCGCATACGGGACAACGTTATGTGTCTGAGAAAGACAAAATGATGCGGTTTGCACGCTGACACGCGGAAGGAGAAAAAGGAAGAGAACGCAACACATCCATTACGTGCTATATTTTTTGGTATACTATAGGTTTTCTCCTGCAATCTCCGGTTCTCTCGCGTGTCCACGTGCAAATATACGTATTTAAATACGTATGAAAACAAACCATGTATTGAACGGGTTTGGGTCGGAATGAATTGAAACTAAATATAAATGAATGTTTCCTTTTTAGAATTTTTAGGAGAATTCAATTAATTACCCACAATCAAAAAATTTCGACCGAGCTACCGGATCTGTCAACGCACTCCCGTATGAATTATTTTCTTTTCAACATTTTGGAAATTTTCAAATTCACTCGCGGACGCGGCGCTTCCGGACGCGGCACTCGCGGACGCGACCTACCTACCCGACACTGGCTAAGGTGCTCATTGCTTGAGGACTTTGTTCTTTTATAGCGCTTTAGCGCTTTCTATAAATAAAGACCAGAACAAAGACATAATAATTGTGATTGCCAAAAATAAAAGTGGGCAATAAATAACAGGCAAACAAAAACAATGGTCCGTAAGAGAAACACATAGTCATGAAATAATATTGCAATGTTTTACTGGAAGTACATTTTGATCCTAGCAAAGCAATCTTTTACTGAAAAGAAAGAATAAAAGAAGCTAAAATTTTGTAAAAGTCCTTCCGCCATTTCAAATATAATTTCACTTTTGACTAAGTCCACTTACTTTATTTTCCGCACTGATTTGAAGATGTTCTGGAGAGATTTGAGCAGCGATTCGACTGTAGAATTCAATTTGTTGTAACCCTTCAAGCTGTGGGTATATAGGCAGAATCCGATCAGGGGTGGAAAATAGTCCCTTGCTGGACCATTTTCTGACATTGATTTATGGCATCCTTGACAAAGATCCTGAGGTAGTGTATAGGTGGAAGGCACCACGCGCCGGTGTTTGCGATGCATTTTCTTGAGGGGTAGTCGAGGACCACCTATCATTATGACGTTGATGGCCTTTTCACCAATTGGGCAATAGTAGATGGGTCTCGCGTGTTTCTTCGTAGGGATTCTGATCTTCCGCTTGGTTGCAACGTCCATGATTACGCATTCTAGTGATGGGCGATCCTCACCGAGTCCGTGAAGAATCGAGTGCAAAAGTTTTTGATCCTTTGATCTTTGATTCGATTCTTCGCAAGTCGATGCATTCGTGTATCGATACTTTTTTCGATGGGATCGAACGTCTATCCGCTATATATTTTGTGTGTGTGAGGCCAGGACATTTACTATTGGACCGCTAGCTACAGTCATAGGAAGTGGAATAGGGAATAGAAAGAGAGGGGAAATCGCGAAAGCCGACCTGTCCTTTTCTAAGGATGACGATTTGTGATTGGTGGACTGATCCTTTTAAATGAAAGCAGATGGAAGACAAGTAGAACAAATCATCATCCTTGGAAAAAGAAGGGTCAAATTTATCGATTTTGCCTCTCTCTCTTTCTATTCCTTATTCCACTTCTGAAGGCTGTAGCTAGTGGTCCGGTACTATATGTCGATGGTGCGCGTAATCATATTTTTAGTTTACTTTTTAGTAAAATATATATGCGCAGTAGTTATTCCAAGAAGGAATAATATGATAATAATAATATAATAATATATAATATATATATATATATATAATATAATAATGCGCTATTGCGCATGCATCGATCTAATAGTATGGATACTTTGGTATCGATACTTTTTAGACCAATTTTTGAACGCGGATCGGATCGACGGTATTTGAAGTATCGATTATCAAGCATAGGTACTTTTTCTCAGGATCGCCCATCACTAGCGCATGTTGTTCTTATATATACTCTCTACGATGTCTGTGATTGGCCAGAGCAACCCACCGTGGAGACTGGTCGAACTTGATTGCCCAATCAATTCTTTTTTTTAAAAACACGGGATGTTTTTTAAAAATGACGGATGTTTTTGCGATGACGGTTGTTTTGTCATATAAAATGCTATGTCTTGTTTCGATATGATGCTCAGCTAGTGCTGATTACGTGCAATTTTTTAGCCTGACTTTACTCTCATGTTCCTTTACGCGTTGGCTCACCACCCTCCCGGCTTCTCCAATATATACTTTGCCACAAGAGCAAGGGATTTGATATATATATACTTCCTATTTGTATAGTGATACCTTGGATGTGGGGTAGGATGGTGGTCGTTTCTCTCCCTTTCTTTAGTAGGTTGTGTTGACTAGCTTTCTTGAGTGCATTTTCTTATTGCTTCATCAATTTGTTTGTTGGTGTAATCGTTCTGTATTAGAGTTTGTTTAACGTTTTGTAATTCCTTTTGTAAGGTATCTTTATCTGTCATGGAGACAGCTCTGTATACAAGGGAGTTCATGACTGATTGTTTCTGAGATGGGAGACGGTGGGAGGCGCCATGTAGGTATCTGTTTGTATAGATGTGTTTTCTGTAAACTTCATGTCCTAATGTGTTATTAGATCTTTTGTAAACTAGTACGTCCAAGAAAAGTAATTTTCCATTTCGTTCAATTTCCATGGTGAACTAGATATTAGGGTGTAATCGATTGATGAAATCGGAAAACATGTGTAGTTCATCTAGTCCATGTATACAGATAACAAAAGTGTCGTCAACGTAACGGCACCAAAATTCTGGTTTAAGCTTGGATTGGTTTGAAGATTTTCGTTTCTAGATGTTCCATAAAGATGCTGGCTATTACAGGTGGGACTGGAGATCCAATTGCTGCTCCTGAGGTTTGCTCGCAGAATTGTTTATTGAAAGAGAAGTATGTATTATTGAGACAGTGTTGTATGAGATCGGTATGAGATCGGAGGGGAAGGTTGCAAAGGATTTAATAATATCCATTTTATCAGAGATTGCTACTTTCGTAAAGAGAGACACTACGTCGAAACTCACTAGGATGTCTTGGGGTTGAATGTGAATTTGTTGCATCTTTATTATTGAGAAGTTGTAGGCTTCGGAAGCTACGATCATGGTTCCTTAAAGCAACCAATCCCGATGCAACTGGAACGTGTACGTCATCCGCTTATGCTCCTTCTGTTCGAGAAGTTAAGCAAGAGCGGGAAATTTACGCGAGATAACATCGGGCAACACTGTTCCATGGAGTCAGGTCATTAGCCGCGGATGACCTTACGCGGCAGACGGGACAGTTGGAGATGAAGGTTTCACCTCTGGATACTTTTTTAGGGCTACCAATCTTTGTAGAATGTTATGAGGAACAGTGTTGGCGGACCAGATGAAGTGATCCCAGAAGAACAGCCTTTTGCATCCGGTTCGCGATGGAATGAGCCTGACGCTGGAAACCCGGAATCTTGTTGAGTTGGCTAATAAATGAAGCTTTTATACCTCCAAGACAGCCAATTATGAGAACTGTAAGATGGACTTTGTAGCCTTGGTACAGCCTGCTCAGCTCGAAAAGAAGTGATTGATATTTCGCCCGTTTTTCGTCCTCATTTGCCGTGATATTACCATCGGCTGGTGCCGAGAACTGAATCACGTGAATAATCTTGTTCTTCAGATCTTGGAGAACAATATCAGGCTTCGTAGCACTGATACGTTGAGTGGTGGAGAATGAGAAATTCCAGTAGATCTTACACTGATCATTCTCCACAACGGACTCGAGTTCCCCCTGGGCGTATGGCAAGACGGACCATAGATCATCACCATAGAAGTGCCTAAGATGGTAATATAACACTGTTAGAGCCGCATTGTGTCTCTCTATGTACCCGTAGCATGCATATTTTAAGCATCCACTCATTCATTATGCGCTCGCGGTAAGCTGAGGTGTCTATAACGCCGTCTTAACAGGCGAAAAGAAATCCCTCAGTCTCCGATTTTAATCCAGCAGACTTGAGAAACATGTCGGACAGACCCATCGAGAGCTCTTCTCTACGTATAATGCCGTAGAATTTACCATGAAGGGGCTTGTCAGCATGCTCTCTTAGTAGAAGCGTATCTTCTGATTCCTGTACATGACTTTTGAGCACGAAAGGTGCTAGTGATGCTAGGCCATGTGTAGTGCCGCTGGAACCAAATGGGAGGCCAAGCTACTCTGCGGCCCTATCTGCGGCACGGTATAGAAACGCCGCAGCATTGACGACTTCATGTTGATGTACGAGTCGGATAAGAGAATCTGTACTATTTAGAACTGAGCAGGCTGTAGCCAGAACCGTTCTGCGATAAGGACACTCTAAGCTCAGCAAGCCTCTACCCCCTTTATCTTGAGGGAGGTATATTCGAGGTACGGAAGATCTAGGATGATGACTTCGATGGATTGTCATCATCTAGCGTGTGTTTCGGTCAAGTTGCTTCAACTCATCGACGTTCCATTTTACTGCACGAAAAGTGTAGCGCAGTATAGGAACGGCCAGCATATTGGTCGCCTGGATCTTATTCTTTCCAGATAATTCGGAAGCCCACATTTTTCTGAGAATTTGGCGATACCTCTGTCCAAGGGCCGTTTTTAACACAGGTACATCCTGGGTTTCCGCTTGCGGTATTCCAAGATATGTATATGTTTCTCCAATACCAAGATGGTGAATGGTATTTCCGCCTATGAGTTGAACATCCTGATCGTGAAGCGATGATGTAGTTTCTAGTCTTCCTTGGCGTAGATGGACGCAGGCACAATTGCCCAGTCCGAAGCTCATGCCAATCGCTTTAAAGTACCCATTTACCGCCTCCACAAGGATGTTAAGATCCTCTTTCGAGGAAGCCAAGGGTTTAAGGTCGTCCATGTATAAAAGGTGGTTGACCTTATATTCTCTTTGTTCGGCGGGCCACATAGGTATCCAGAGCTTTTGCCTCGGAGCACAATAGATAGAGGCAAGAGGGGAATGTAGAAAAGTATCGGACTTAGAGAGTCTCCTTGGAAGACCCCCCTCTTATATGTGATATAGCTTGTAGTCAGTTGTCTTTTGTCAGATGTTATGACAAATCTTGTCCGCCACAAGAGCATAAGCTCTTTTATGCATCTCACTATTTTTGGATGCACCTCCATGCACTCACTGAGTTCAATAAGTAGCTCATTCGTGTATTAACAGGTTCTCCCTGCAACCTGCCAGACCTCTCTTGCATCCACGTTGTTCAACTATTGCACTCCATATCTCCATACTCCATAGATGTTAATATCCTCTCTTTGAGGATGCCAGTGAATAGCTTGAAGCTGGTGTTTAAACAAGCTATGGGCCTGTAGTTTTTTGAACTTGACAAATCTCCGGTCTTAGGGATCAATACCGTGCGTCCTTACACTAGCCACTGCAGGACTGGTTGTTCTCCGTTTAAGAAAGTAGTAAATGTACGAGCTAGATGTTGGTGTGTAAAAGTAAACTTTTTCTACCAAAAGTTATTGATTTTATCTGGCCCTGGCGCTGAAAAGTTCTTAGTTCTAGCGATAACTTTCTTCACTTCTTCAGCAGTAATTAGTGGACACTCTTCCTCTGAACCTTGTAACCTTTGCCTTTGGCAAAGGTTACGAAAGAGTGATATATCTGAAGCGTCTTCATTTAGCTGATAAGTATCTCCATATACTTGTTCCCAGAAGACATAAATCTCTTCTCGAGTAGGCGGATTTTTAACGGCACGTGACATTTTAGTGAACAGACGGGAAGGATGAGTATAAAAGGTGGAATTTTCCTGAATCCACTTTACTCGCCGTTCAAGGCGCTGTTTCGCTGTTGAAAGAGATCTTATTTTTTGCGTCTAGTGCTGTTCGATGGTCAACAGTTTACACTTGCTCAGCGTGTGATTTCCTTTCCTTAAATTTCGAGCAAGTGCCCTAACTTTTGGAGTGAATTTTGTATTTAATGTTATGTAGCTAATCACGCACTGAATATTTGATGCATGCCGTCTCGCCGTTTCAATTTTGAACTGAAGCTGTGCAATACGCTCGCGAGTCTTACTCAGACGTACTGAAGTATCGTCACTTCTACTGTCGCTAAGCAGGGGGACCGCCTACTCGTAAGCAACACAGTTCAGATTCCAGAGATTAACATCTTCGGGGAGCAAATCGGGGAGAGCAGTATTAGCTTCAGCTAATTTGTCCATCCTGAGAAAGATTTTTTGTAGATAGATCTCCTACTTCACATGTTGGCATTATCGGCTATCTGCAAAGGTCGTCTTGCTGGAACGGCTGGAAGGTTCGCTGGAGGATGTTGCCCTTCTTCTTGTCGATAAAGAGCTTCATATCCGTTTTTTTCGCAAAAAGGATATCTGATCTCTTAAATTCTGAGGCGTTTGATTAGCATATTCCGGGTGCATATTGACCGAACGGTCATGTAACCTCTGCATGAATCCTCTTGGCGCCGGTTAGCTTCTTTGCCAACAGGTAAGGATGTCCCTCCTGAGTTGGTCCGACCACTTAAATCGATGTTCTCGCGTTTGTCCTGGGCCATTGCCTGGTCGTCGCCTCGGTTTGGTCCTATTGCCACTCCCACCTGAACCATGGCCTCCATCCGAGAGAGGCCTCTTGTGAGTGGCACTGTGCGATACTGGTGTCGTAACTGCATAATTCATTACATTGGGGAGTTAGCCCAAAGCAACGTGGCTGACTGCAAGTGCCGGAGCTCTCGGGCGATGGGGTCGCCATATCCCTACGCCATTATTATTATTATTATTATTATTATTATTTTATTTTTATTTTTTTCCCAAACTTTTTCTCGGGTGAACCCGGTTTTTCGTCATAGCCACGGACTAAGTCAAGTGACTGATGAGATGAGGATGTTATAAGTTATTTTAATACGATGTTTAAAATCATTTGCGATGATGTCGTAGGTACAAAATTAGGAGCATGGTGTAGTTTGCAGTTTGTCTTTACCGCTGTTATCCTTACACAGCGGCCGTGAGTGTTGGAGGTGACAGCAGTCGCCTCTGGATGCTTTCTTAGAGCTACCATGTATCACGCCATAGGTTCTTAGTCACTTGCTTCCTGATGGTCTAGGAAGTTTCTTACAATGCGACAGGTGTTTAATAAAACCGCCTTCTAAACTGCCGCCAGTACCCTACTGACTCCTAAATGTTCAAGATGTTCACTGCATCTTGCGTGCACATTGCCTGTAGCCGAAATCACAATAGGATGAATAGATGCATGTTTTACATTCCTCCATATTGCCTTTACTTCATGCCTTAGCTCGCTATACTTATTATTATTATTATTATTTTATTTTTTTTCAAACTTTTTCTCGGGTGAACCCGGTTTTTCTTCATAGCCACGGACTAAGTCAAGTGACTGATGAGATGAGGATGTTATAATTTATTTTAATACGATGTTTGAAATCATTTGCGAAGATGTTGTAGGTACAAAATTAGGAGCATGGTGTAGTTTGCAGTTTGTCTTTACCGCTGTTATCCTTACACAGCGGCCGTGAGTGTTGGAGGTGACAACAGTCGCCTCTGGATGCTTTCTTAGAGCTACCATATTTAAAGATAAAAGAGTCATGAGGGGTTCCGAATGCAATTCTGATTTAAAATAAATTTCTCCAAATAAAGTCTCCAAAATAAATTTAGGGCGGGGATGGAGAAGAAAGAGAACAAAAAAAACGAAACTTAAAATGTTATTATTATTATTATTATTATATGAGAAGTTGTAGGCTCCGGAAGCTACGATCATGGTTCTTTAAAGCAACCAATCTCGACGCAACTGGAATGTGTACGTCATCCGCTTCTGCTCCTTCTGTCCTAGAAGGTAAGCAAGAGCGGGAAATTTACGCGAGATAACATCGGGCAACACTGTTCCTTGGAGTCAGGTCTCTAGCCGTAGAATGTTATGAGGAACAGGGTTGACGGACCAGATGAAGTGATCCCAGAAGAACAGCCTTTTGCATCCGGCTCGCGATGGAATGGAGCCATTTTAGCTTTTTTTGATACGTTTTTGTTTCTGAGAATGGACCCTGCTCTACCAAAAACCTGCTTACCCTTATTTATGCGCCTATCTAACTCCCCATCTATTTTTCCGTCGCTAGTGAATAGGCTACCCAGATATACGTACTTGTCAACTTGTTCTAATCTGTGATCATTTAGGTCAATGTTGCGCATTGTTTTCTCACTTTTTCCCTCAAATACCATGATTTTTGTTTTATTTACGGTAATTTTAAGGCCCATGTTCTTCATGCTTATATTAAGTTTATTTAACATTCTTTGCAAGTCCTCGATTGATTCTGCCATAACAATCTTGTCATCTGCGAAAGCCAACCCACGTACCTTCACTGCTTCGAGATCTACACCTTCTTCCTTGGAGAGGGCCGTTCTTAGACACGTATCCATTAATATGATAAATAGCCATAAGGACATAACGCATCCTTGTTTCACGCCTTGAATAATATCGAACCAGTCACTCAGTTTCCCATTTACCCTGACACTCGCTTTACTACCTGTATATATTGTTTTTATTGCTTGTAGGAGCCACCCATTTACTCCGTACTCTTTAAAGACTTCCCAAAGTTTACTTCTATTTGCCTTGTCAAATGCTTTTTCTGGGTCAACAAATGCACAGAAAACTTTCTTTCCGACTTTCAAACTTTTTTCTGTGATCTGTCTTAAGCTAAATATCTGATCTGTACATGATCTTCCTGGCATAAATCCACTTTGGACTTTCCATATCTTTTCTTCTGTTATTTTCATTACCCTACGGATAAGTATTTTTGAGGATATTTTACTTACGGTACTTAGTAAGCTGATACCTCTGTAATTACTGCAGTTGCTTTTATCTCCCTTTCTTTTGTATATTGGTACGATAATCGCTTTTTTCCAATCGTCTGGGACTTCTCCCATATCGATACATAAAATTATCAATTCGCACAACCTGTGAGGTATGTGCTCGCCACCGTATTTAAGCATTTTAGCGCTAATACTGTCTACACCAGCAGCCTTACCGTTTTTTAAGATCATAATTATATCTCTAACCTCAGTGACACAGACTTTTTCATTTGGATATTCTAACGCATTATGTTCCATGTCACAGTTCTGTTGCCCTATATCTTCACCTCCTAATAGTTCTTTAATAGAGTCTTTTAAAGCGTCTACTATCCCGTATATATCATATAGCATTTCACCTTTGCTGTTTCTCATGCTGACACGCTCTGTACTTTTACGTTCCTTTATCTGTTTATATAATAGTTTCATAATTCCTTCAAACCCGTTTTGTATTTTCTTCTCTTCTTCTATTCTGATTTAATCTTTACTCTCCTTGACTAGTCGTTTAACTTTCTTATTTTTGTGTCTATAATCATTTTTGAGCCTATTTCGCTCCTCATCGCTAAGACCTGAGATGTTCAGCGTTTTTTGTGCGCTTCTTTCTTTTCTTTTTGGGCTGCCTCAATTTCATCATTCCACCATGCATCACCAAATTTTCTTCCTACAACCGCCGTACCACATACTTCGGTCGCAGTTGTAACAATGATATCCTGTAGTAAAGTCCACGCGCCCTCTAAATCTTTATTGTTTAACAGTTCCTTCCAAATTGTCTCATCTATACGTTCGTTTAACCTATTTTGAAAGTCTATTCGTACCTCCGGTTTCTGTAAATTTTCCATCTTTATTCGTGATTGTTTCGTTTTTTTTGTTCTCTTTCTTATCCATCCCCGCCCTAAATTTATTTTGGAGACTAAAAGGTAATGATCAGTATTGCATTCGGAACCCCTCATGACTCTTTTACCTTTAACTAATTCTCTTAGTCTTTCATCTGCGATAACAAAGTAAAGTATACTGTGGCTATTTCCTTTACGCCAGGTGTACATGTGGATCATTTTGTGTCTAAACCAAGTATTTGTAATAAATAGGCCCTTTTCTAAGCATAAGCTAACTAATTTTTCCCCGTTGTAATTTTTTCTTGTTGCATCCCCAAATTTACCTAGCACCCTATCCTTGATCTTTGAGATGCTGTCTTGTTTTTTCATTCATAAGTAAACCATTTTCTATGTTTCTACTTTCACAACCCTTTTTCCTCATCTCAGGTACACATAAAATATCTAGTTTCCTTACGTGCGTAGTTTCTCGCAGTTCTCTCACTTTAAGATCATTTACTCCTCTAGCATTCCAAACACCCAGTCTCCATTCATCGCCTGAAACTCGACCTTTACGCTTACCGTGTGTATACATTTCGTCAATCAGCAGCCTTGTATTAGATAGGAGTTCATATGTTTCCATCTGCCCATTCCTGGCCCACCTCTAAACGAGGAACCAATAACTCCTTTTTTTTTTTTTTTTAATTTGAAAAAGAGTTATATATAGATATATATTAAATCTTCTCCTGCTTAGAATATAAAAATAGTTATAATAATTGAACTGCAATATTATAATTTTTGAGAAGGATTTAAAATGTATTTAGGAGTCTTTAAAAAAAAACGCGTCAAGGGAAAAATTAATTAATAACGTATTTTAGAGTTAACCCCTGATAATATTTTGAGTGCTTTAAAAGGATTTTCCAGAGATATTCTCGAATTTGTAAGAAAAAAATCTCTGAAATACTGTGGAGGTCTTGATTTATTGTGAGCAATAATACTTTTAAAAAATTCAGTGAAAATCATTAAATTAATCTGTGGAATCTGTCAAGAACTTGAAAATTCTCTCAGATTAAGAAATATCTCTATATACTTGAAAACGTTTGAAACACCGTGAAATCTCTCATAAAGTATCATAAAATTCTGCGAAAATTTCATGGAATTCTATATTTCCTGAAATTTCAGATTTAAAACGTCTCAAAATCCCTTAAAAATATCTTGAAATTATTTTAAATCATTGAATTCAATTGAAATAAAAAGTCAGATTTTCCACTAAATTCACCCCATTGAAGAAAAATTATATTGGTCCCTGGAAGCTGTCAAAAAGCCCTAATATGCTAGGATTTTTAAAAGCATAAAAATTTTGAAATTCCTTTCAAACTTATTAAAATCAATTGAGAATTCCCTCGCATACACCAAAATAATTTCAAATCACTATAAATGAATATCTTTAAATACCTGAAAGAGAAAAGAAATTCTGAAATTCTATGAAGCAACTCTGTTTTCCTGAATAAATTTGTTGAAATTTGATAAAGAATTATGTATACATATATCAAGCTTTTCCTGCTTGAAATATTGAAGGTAAAATAATTAAAATAATTCAATTGAAAAAAATAGGTTTAGTGAAAAATATATAAACATATGATAAGGTCAAAAGAGTTTTGGACGTGTGCGATAGAGTTACCTGTGGAAGGATTTAGTTCTTTGGTGAGGAAGCGTTGTTCTTGTGGATTTTTGGGAGTCCATAAAGTTTCGGAGAGATGGGATTAGTGGGTATTAATTTAGATATTGTTTTGCTGTCAAGTTGAGAGTATTTTAGAAGAATTTTTGTTTTGCTGACTATGGTTTTTGTGGGGTCTTTTTTAAATTTTTCATATGTATCGTCAGTTAGGAGGTCCATGATTTTGCCTTTGTCTGTGGGTAACATTACGATATCTTTATTCCGATTGATTTCTTTAATTGCACATTTTTTCTTGTTTTGTTAAGTATGAGGATAGAAGTTGGGATAGGCGTAAGATTTTCGCGGCCCTACGCCGTATGTCATTCACTTTTTCGGGTAGAAGGGCGTATATTGTGAATTCAAAATTACTGATGATTTCTTCTATCGGGATTTTGGAGGGAGTTACTGCAAAATTGTGTCCATTAGAAAGGCTGAAATCATTTCATTGCTGAGAGGATGGCTAGATATGTTTTTTACTGTGTTAGTTAGTGGTGTGTGTTTTTCTGGAATTAATTTGTCAAATTTTATTTTTTGTTTTGAATCTCAAAAGCAATCCGAAAAAAGTTCTCAATTTCGTTCGATCCAAATAGGTTAAAAATTAATCCGACTCAATCCGGTTCAATCCGAATTCCAATCCAAATCAGTCCGAAACAAATTTTCAATCCGAATGAATCCGAACTTGGATTGCCCTGAACCGATTTTCAATCCGAATGAATCCAATTCAATCCGAACTCGGATTCATTAGGATTCCTTCGGATAGAAAATTCAGTGTATATCAATCTGAGTTCGGATTTATTCGGATTTATTTGGATTAAAAATTTGGTTCGGATTGGTTCGAATTGAACCGGATTGTGTCGGATTAATTTTTAACCGATTTGGATCGAAATAAATGTAGAACTTTTCTCGGATTTGTTCGTATTGATTTGGGTTGGTTGAGATACGGATTTCGGAATAATTTGGAATGATTCGGAGTAAATTCCTATCCGAAACTTTCTTTAGGGTTGATAAAGCAATAAGAAAATATACTGAAAAAAAAAAGTCAACACAACCTATTGAAGGAAGAGAGAGAAAAACAACTAACCATCCTACCCTACATCCAATGTATCACAGAACAAATAAGAAGAATTCTCAATAAACACAATATCCAAACCATATTCAATCCACCTGCCTAAAGATAAAAAGGTACCTCTCAGTGGTCCGGGAGTATGTAAAATACCTTGCTGAAAAATGTTACGCAATCAGCACTAGCTGAGCATCATATCGAAACAGGTCATAGCATTTTATTTGACAAAACAACCGTCATCGTAAAAGCATACAATATTTTTTCAATAAAACATAGAGAAACAATCGAAATCTTAAAACGCCCGTATAACATCAATAAGGACAATGGATATAATACAAATCCGATTTGGCCTATCGCCACCCCAGGTGTCACGTACGGTAAATGCACTATTAATTTTCTTACACTTATCCTCCCCTTTACCTGTTGCCTAAAAAGGCGAGAGGCTCGTCCTCCTTTTATTTTTATTGTGGGTTTGTACCCCGTTACCTGGTCGAAAGCTAGAATTTCGGTGTCGGGAATAGGACGTGATGGAAGCCGCTCCCGTTACGGCCCTGCCTCACGTCGGGTGGAGATTTCAAAATTTTAAGTCCGAACCGCGAACCCAATTCTAACGGCTAAACACATCGATTCCGGCGGCTCACTCCCGTTACGTGGTCGAAAGTTAGAATTTCGGTGCCAGGGATAGGACGTAGTTGCGTCTTAAGGACTAAGTTTGGCGAGTTAAAACTTTTATTCGATTCTTGATTCCAGCTTCGGACGGACAGAAAATCTGAGTAGTTCTGGCCCATGCCAGGTTGCTCAGAAGACTGCAATTTTGATTTCTGTCCGATGCACCTCGACAGTTCAATGTTGGGGTGATCCAGGTAGGGGTGTTTGCAGAATTGCGGAATTTTTGTTAGGAAGGAGGGATATATCGTGTGACCTTTAGCTTTTATTTCTAAGTATGCGAAATTTGTATTGGAAAATGCTTTCGTTTGAATGTATGCACCTGTGAGACAGGAACCTCGTCAGCACTTTACGGAAGTAAGGTGCTTGAAGTCTTTTATTTAAAAAAAAAGAAGTTTTTAATTTTAATTTTGCATCAGAGCTGATGCAGGTTGAAATTTTCAACTTAGAATTAAGTATTTATTAATTACAACCTTCATTAATCATAGGGAGTTAAGCAGTTTAGCGTTACGTTTTTCGCTGAGTAGACACGTCATATTGTTTTGGTATTACCACATGTTCGTGCTGTCAGACTACGGGTCTACCCTAGTAAAAAAAACTAATTCGGGAGGATTGTGATGAATTAACATGTTTAAATTCGCCCGAATTTTGCTTTCTGATTCTTTGAAACGAATTGGGCCAGAGCGAATTGAATGCGTGTCAATTCGCCTTAATTCGTGTTCGAGTTCATTTCCAAAAAAATAAATAAAAATTGCATGCCTCGAGACTCGAACCAGCGATCTCAAGTGTATAAAGTCCACAGGGCGACCACTGAGCTACGGGACTCATAGATATTTATGTACAACGGATCCTTTATGCCGAGCGCGTTGATTATAGCTTACGAATTGGGGGTTGACTTAATATCTCGCAAATCAAAATGAATTGGCAGACACTGAAAATAATTCATGCTGACGCATTCAATTCGAGATTGTCGCAAAGCAAGATTCACGGGTGCTCCTGGCGAATTCTGCTCAATTCGTCCCAATAAATTTCTTTTTACTGGGATAGTATGTAGGGTGAGGAGTGAAGCGGCCCATGGGAGGAAAGCGTGGAAAGAGGAAGAGAAGAGAAGAGAGACGAGGTGCATTGAACTGCTATAGACATAATGTATGGTGCGGCTATACGCAAGAAGGAGACGCGCTTATGGTAAGAATATAGGGAGGAAGAAGGCGAGGACAACGTGTAGAGCGCGGAGGCTTGCAATCGCCGCGGCAGCGTAGCTACATGCAAAGAATGAGACGGCGATGTTTTAGAGTGTCAGCGAGAGAGAGAGAGAGAGAGAGAGAGAAGCGGAATAGGTGCCTAGCGCGCGTGTGCGTATGATCGCCCAGCGTAGCAAGTGAAACCACACCTTTGTTCCTTTTGGACCTTTACAATGTTCTCAATCTAGGTTTTTAGGAATCGATTCCTTTGAATTAATTTACCCTTCCCTTAACTCCAATCAGTGCAATGTTTCGTGGTATTTTTTATTCCTGGTCTGGGCCCAGGTTCGCACCATCCATTTAACACATACACACATCCTCCTTCCGCAATCCACCCTCTCATCATTGAGAGGGTTGGGGGAGGAAACCTAATTTTTAAGTGCCTGTAAAAAAAGTAACATAGCATTTATCCGGGAATAATTTTAATTTTTGATTAAAATTATTCTTTTAAGTCATTGCTTTCCTCATTTGGCAAAATGGCTCGTTGATAGTCATCGGGAGCTTGGAATTCCACGTAAGCGTTTCGATAATAAGCCCTGAGGTTACGAGTAAACAAGAAAAGACATTGTAATTTGTATGGAGTCGGAATTAACATAGCTTGGAATAACTTTTTAAACTATTTTAATTCGAGAACAATCCAAAATTTATTTTAGGTTGGGTTTGCTCGTAATACCAGGTTTAAAAAAAAGACTATATAAGACAATAAAATTCGACCAGTCTCCACGGCGGGGGGCTCTGCCTAATCACAAGCATCTTAGAGAGTATATTTAAGAACAACATAACCTGCAACTTTAGTCTCAGGTTAGCCCTGAAAAAGTAAACCGCAATTTTCACGAAACGTTGGCAAGATTCGTAGTTTTGCATACGATTGAAACCCTAAACACCTCCTTTTATTAAAATAAATCATCGTGAAAGCATTAAATCTATCATTGGTTATTACCAATCGATCATGGTGATTTATAATCATAGATATAAAGATTAATTTATGAATAACGCAGTCTTCAGATACCAGTCAACATCTAATACCAATGACCTTGACCTTGAATTCGATTTTCAAGGTTATTTGAAGGTCAAAGTGATTTTTCAAAATGGGAACCCGTACTTTTGACCCCAGATTTGAAAAGAGCGGGAAATTTTACGTTGAAACTAATATTTTTATGAACGTCATGGCAAGGTCGAATGAAGATCAAATTTGCGATGATGTTTAAATAATGGGTGTTAGCTTGAAATTGAGGTTGGGAGCAGCAGAATGTTGACCCTCGAATAACCTTGAAAATCGAATTCAAGGTCAAGGTCATTGGTACCAGTAGGTTATCCCTCTGCCTCTGATAGCTTTTTTTCGAAACATTTTGCTGTTCCCAACCTCAATTCCGAGCTAACATCCACTATTTAAATATTATCGCAAATATAGCCTCCATTTGACATTGCCATGACCTTCATAAAAATATAATTTTGAACGTAAAATTTCCTGCTCTTCTTAAATCTGGGGTCAAAAGTTGTATACACTTCTAAAATATGCAGTTTATTACACTTCCATGGTTTACACTTGGAAGCCGCGTTGTGTTAACAATCTCGTGTCGCTTGCTATACTGAACTCTCTATCACGCAACACTTCGACTGGCACCGAGCCGCATTCACCACTCATGCGCACACCACTCTCTATCATTCACTGTCGTATCGATGAAGCTTTATTCCAACACTCCCTCCCTTCATCGACATCGCACGCTCTTTCCTCTAAATCGCATATTTCTTAAAATAAAGAACTTTTATAATCATACTCTATTTTACTTCTAATATACATTCATCATTCCATATATGGGGCGTTATTTCTCAAGTGTACCCACTCAAAAAGTCAAAGTTGTCCGAACTAAGTTAAACTTAGGCAAAGCGTTGTGCTATTGGATAGTAGTTTATAGGGGAAAAATTTTGTCATTCGGATAAGTATTGACCGAGGGGGAGGGGGTGAAAGTTTTGGGATTTTCGTGGATATCGTCTATTTCGGCGATTTTTAACTCTTCTGATAGCGATAAAAAAAATTTTGTCCAGTACAGTTTCGATAGAGTTTTTCACGCGCTTTCGATTGGTGCTACGCAATTTTCAAAAAATATATATTTGACCTTCAAACATGAAGGTCAAAAATAAATTTGACTTTTTTTCGAAATAAGACAGGTTTTTTTTTGTCTTAACAGAAAGCTTAGGTTTTTTCCTATAAGACTATGTAGATTAGAAAATGGGATTCAAACTTTTAATTTATGAAAATAAGCGTTGAGTACTCCGGTACGCGCATGACGCTGCCGCTAGAGCCCCGCGGCGCACCGTGGCGCCTTCATGGTACTGTTTTTACGAAAAGTAATAATATATGCTAGTATATTTGATCGCTCTCTGCATTTTACAGGGTTGAGACTGCCATTATTAGAATGCCCGCATTACGTTCACTGATGAATTTTGAAAAAAAAATTGAATTTCAGAAAATCAAGTTATTGAATAAGTGGTCAGGTCGAAAAAGAGGTTTCATGAATTAACTAAAATTAAAGCTTGGATATTTTTTTATGCTGATGTCTCCTCTTCCATCTGCCTTTCTTTCAGCCTTTCGTTATTTTTAGTGACAGTTGTTTTCACTTTGTTTTCTACTTTTCGTTTCTTCTCTTTTGGGAAGCAGTCGCATTCCGTGGCTGAGGAAAATTTCTTCAATTGAAGTCTCCCATCTGCAGTAGGTATAAACGTATGGTATTGCAAAGTCCCTTTGATTGTCACTGCAGCACCGAATCTGCTTTTCGCATCTTCAGCAGTGGCTTCGTGATCTTCCTTGCTACTAAAAATGATTTCAATTTCCTTGCAGTACTTCTTTAGCCACAGAAATAGGGATGAAGCATCTAGCATGCGAACTTTAGCGGAACATTGTAGGCTAAACCTTGCTGCATTTCGTTTAAAATTCGTCCCTATGCCATCACATGCTCCCTTACCATGAGCGGTAGGATGGTAATGCCACTCAGCTGGAATTCCGAAATCTACCTTATGAGCTAGGATATTAGCAATGAGCATGTGAGCATAGGGGCGAATGTTAAACGAAATGCAGCAAGGTTTAGCCTACAATGTTCCGCTGATGATCACATCCTAGAAGCTTCATCCTTATTTCAGTAGGCAAACAAGTACTGCAAGGAAACTGAAATCATTTTTAGTAGCAAGGAAGATCACGAAGCCACTGCTGAAGATCTGAAAAGCAGATTCAGTGCTGCAGTGATAATCAAAGGGACTTTGCAATACCATGCATTTATACCTACTGAAGATGGGAGACTTCAATTGAAGAAATTTTCCTCAGCCACGGAATGCGACTACTTCCCAAAAGAGAAGAAACGAAAAGTAGAAAACAAAGTGAAAACAACTGTTACTAAAAAAACAAAATGCTGAAAGAAAGGCAGATTAGAAGACTAGACATCAGCATAAAAAAATCTCCAAGCTTTAATTTTAGTTAATTCAATTCAAATTTATGGCCAACAGCCATACCACGCTGAAAAAACCAGTTCTCGTCAGATCACTGAAGTTAAGCAGCGTTGTGGTGTGGTGAGCCCACACTTTTAGTAGTTATTTACTGCAAGAAACTATCCACCTAGAAACACTACCCGAATCGGGTAGTGTCACGCCTACCCTGAGAGGGAAATGGCTTAATGGGATACATGAAACCATTATTTCAACCCGACCACTTATTCAATAACTTGATTTTCCGAAATTCAACATTTTTTTCAAAATTCATTAGTGAACGTAATGCAGACATTTAAATAATGACAGTATTAACCCTGTAAAATGCAGGGAGCGATCAAATATACTAGCATATATTATTACTTTTCGTAAAAACAGTATCATGAAGGCACCACGGTGCGCCGCGGGGCCCTAGCGCCAGCGTCATTCGCGTACCGGAGTACTCAACGCTTATTTTTATGAATTACAAATTTGAATCCCACTTTCTAATCTACGTAGTCTTATAGGAAAAAACCTAAGCTTTCTGTTAAGAACAAAAAAAAAAAGAAACCTGTCTTATTTCGAAAAAAAGTCAAATTTATTTTTGACCTTCATTTTTGAAGGTCAAATATTTATTTTTTGAAAAAATGCGTAGCACCAATCGAAAGGGCTTGAAAAACTCTATCGAAACTGTACTGGACAAAAATTTTTGTATCGCTATTAGAAGAGTTAAAAATCGCCGAAATAGACGATATCCACGAAAATCCCAAAACTTTCACCCCCTCCCCCTCGGTCAATACTTATCCGAATGACAAAATTTTTCCCCATAAACTACTATTCAATAGCACAACGCTTTGCCTAAGTTTAACTTAGATCGGATAACTTTGACTTTTTGAGTGGGTACACTTGAGAAATAACGCCCCATATATTCTTCTAAACTCTTCTTTAGCTGTATTTTGATTCTAATTCTTAAATCTCTTTCACTTTCTTCTTTGTACTTCTAAGGTTCATCCATGTTTGATTTTCTTCTAAGCTCTGTCCTCTTGTCATCTCTATTCTTTAATCCTCTATTTGTCTTTTAACATGAGAAATTTGATTTGTATTCTTATGATATCCATTTGGCTTTAATTATACCTTTCTCTACACATGAGTTTATATGGTTCCCACGAGCCTCAACCATATGCATCTTCCTTTATGTTCGTTCTCTAACCTCTAACTTTTATTTATCTCCTTCAAGTCTTCATCTAAATTTTTATTCTTTTAACATCCATCTTTTTGTGTGCCATCCCCTGCTGACTTATTGTCACACCTATGTGCACTGGGTAAAATGTTCTACCTTAAAGGTCTCCCCTAAAACTAGCATCAGTCATTGCATCTGAGCTCTCTATGTTGGCTTTGTATGTTAAACCTGCTTCTATAGTTCCTCTGAAATATCTAAAGACTCTTTTTACACCTATCTACTACATGAGCATTACATGAGCAATATCCGGTCCGGTTGACCATGACAAATACATTAAACTTCCTATCGCTTCGCTTAATGTTATATTATTAATTTTTCTTTACTTTCTATATTTCGGAATTCTTCCTTTCCTTTGGTTACTCTATTCTTCACTTGTCTAGTTATCATTGGTGTGTTTTGTGCTTTGCTTTCATTCAGCTTGAATTTCTCTAGGATTCTCAACGAATAATCCCTGTTTTATTTGCATTATCTTGTTTTTCCTGTTTTTCTGAATATTCATTTCTAGAGAATTCCTTGGTTCCCCTAGATCTTTCGTCTTACAAAATTTCCCTAATTCTTCTTTTATTTCTTCTAATTTTCTAATATCATTGCTAGCTACTAACATGTAATCTACATATAATACTAACACTGCCATCTTATATTGCTTTCTTCATTTCAATAAACACGGTTCGTGCAAATCATTTTCTAATCCTAGTTCATACACTTCTTCTGAAAAGCTTCTATTCCACTTTTTACCATTATTTTTAATCTGCCGATTGCTTTCTCTCATTTACATACTTTACTCTTTCTTGTTTCTTCACTACTTGCTTCACTGCCTTCTGGTATCTCTATATACATTCCTTCCTCCAATTCACCATTTAAATAAGCTGTCTTTACGTCTAATTGTCTTGCCTCTAAATCATACTTGTTTATTATTGCCAATACTTTTCTAACTATGTATCAGTAATCTTGATACTGGAGCATAGGTTTCTTTCAGTTCATATTCTTTTCTATCTTTAAAACCTCTAATTACTAGTTTAGCTTTGAATTTTTGTTTGTCCATTTTCTTCTAGTATATATAATAATTCTTTGTATAACCATTTTGAATCTATAATGTTCACTCTACTTGAAATCTTTCATTATTTTTTTATTTCTCTACTAAATTCTAAACTTTGTTTTTCTCCATCGATCTAAATTCTTATCTAATTTCTTCATTATCTTAAGCTTATTCTAAGTAAACTACATCATTGAAAATTGTCTTTTACCAAAATAAACTTCCTCAAGAATCTATTCAACCGTATTTAATCGTGAACTTGGATGCGGAACTTCGCGCCCTGAGGAACCCATGCTTTCAACAAAATGCCCGCCCGAGACACTCCGCTTAGCCTCAACGCCTCGTGGCGTCCATTATCGCGTGAACTCCCGGAGGACGTTTGACCCAATCTATCGTCGTATCACGGCACACGCGTTTCCACCCGATCGTCCGCGTTCCGGCTAGTGCCGGGGCCGGAGAAGCTACCGGGAAACAACGGCAGACCACGTACCTTGAAGCCATTGTGCCAGCTCCACTCGATGGTCCGGATTCATCCTTCCTTTATTGTCCTTTTAATTTGTACATTTATTTGGCCGCCGAATCAGGTTCCAAAGCTTACTTTGAGCGACTCTAGTCCCCTTCCTTCCGCACGGCACCGCCAAGCCAGGACTACCCTGCCTGTTCCAGTATTGCCTGCCTGTCTTCTTCGCTTCCTTTCCATCGGGCCCCCTAGAGTTTACGTGTTGTGCCCGCTGGTTGACTTGGTATAACGGCAGATGTCCAATGGGCTGTATCCGCCAGTGTCCGTCTCCGTACTTGCGTCCGTGGTAGTGGTTGGGTCCGACCAACGGGCTATGGAGATTCCCATTTTTCGATAGAAAATGACCAACCGTCAATGTGATGATCGGCCGGTGCTACCGCTCGTAGCCCTTAGTGGAACCGCTGCATCTTGTTCATTGTTCTGGCCACCTGGCTGCTGAGTTCTTATTGGCCGCCCGACCGCAGCCTCTGGCCCAGCCGTGCGAACGCGCCCCATAAAACGTGGCCCGCTGCTCGTCTTGTCAACGCATGGTCGCCTAGCAACGTCGCAACCGCATGGCCGCCTCGGAAGCTTGCTGCGGCTTGGTTGCCTAGCAACGTGATGTTGCAGCGTCGATGGCGTTTGACGCGACAATCGGCTCGGTGTTGCCTCTCGCCGCTGGTCGTGGAATCACCCTTGTGAGTTCCCCTTCTGGACATAGTCTCGGTGTGAACTCGTAGACCGCCGACTTTCGATATCGTTTGCTTTAGGGTTAGGAGTTTTTGGCGAGAATCGGTTCTCGATTGCGATTCCGATCCTCGATCGCTTGCTAGATTCCAGGAATCGAAGAGTCGATTTATACCAGGAATCGATTCCAATTCTATCGACTGCCACTCCCATGTTTTACTGCTCATGTGTCGAGAAGCCCCCGCTCATTTTAAATTAATATTAATACTAATATTATAATAATAATAAATTAATGAAATAATAATAATAAAAAAATTCTAATAATAATAATATAATTACTAGTATTATAGTAAAATTTAAAGAATGGTAAAAATTAATTTGAAAAGTGAAACAAATGTCGAATTTATTTTTAATCATTGAGCAATTCCATGTTAAATCATCTGAAAAATTTCATCTATTGTTAGTAATATTGATTAAAATTCTGGTAGGTCTCTTAGGTATTGAAAGAAAAACTCTAAAATCATTTTTGAAAAATTGAAAAAGCTTAGATGATATTTTGAATATCTCTCTTAGAAAGAGACGGAGTCGGCCTTAACCCTTCGAGGACAACGTGGAATCATGAGACGTATAGAGCAACGTGGGGTGTATGCACACCCCCTCTGTTTTTTGCGTTTAAATTTATATTGGCGCATTACCGGGTTTCGAAAAATACTTGGATCCAATCCCAAATACCTAGAATCAATGTAATCAATAATTAAGGAAAGTTGTCAAATAGCTTAGCAATTGTTTAACAATTTATTGAATTTGTTATGAACAAGTAAGTCAGTTAAAATGGATTCATAGGGATTGGCAGTGATTCGTCAATTGATTCGCACTAAATATAAATCATTTATAGTCAGAAATCAATTTTTAACTAAATTCATGAAGGACAATAAATAATTTGTTATTTTATAAACAATTAGCCATATCAGGTATTTATGATCGAATAAATAAAGTTTTTTCTACTGAATACGACAAAAATTATAGAGAAATATCACTCACTTATCAGATTTAGTCATTGAATAACAATTGATGATTGTTTAAACAAATTTAATTAACAAATGCACTGTTTGGCTATTTTCAGAGGTAGAAACTTGATTCTTCCAACGTAATCAAGTGTATTTACCAATCACTCTTTGCTATCAATTGATAACAATTGATAATTGTTCAAACATAATTAATTAACAAATGCACTGTTTGGCTATTTTTAGAGGTAGAAACTTGAGTTTTTCAACGTGATGATATGTAAATGACTAATTTTTAAACTTTCAAGGCAATAATTATATGAACAAATTTTTATCATCTTGGGCATTTTTTAGAAAAAAAAAAATGCCTAAGATCATTCACAATTTTTAATAAGATTTTAGCTTATCGATATTTCTTCAAATTATTATAATTTAATCACAAGAGAAATCATATATATTTTTTTATTTTTGCAACAAATTGAAAATTCCATTTTGAATCGCTATCTAAAGGCGATTTCGAAAACCCGTGAAATTTTAATCTCCAAATTCTCGGTCGTTTTTCTCGGAATTAGCTAAGTATTTGACATTAAACTTTACTTACCCGTATGCACAAGGTTCATATCTCGGGAGCATTTTTCCCCTTTTTTTTAACTGATACATTACATTTTTTATTGCAATCTGCAGTGGAGTCTGCTCCAATTCCATGTTAGTGTCACTTTAAGATTGTCAACTTAAACATCCACTTCATTGGACGTGGATAACTTTTTGTAATAAGACTGTTTTGACCTATTTTTAACCAATATTTTAGCTCGGAGTTGGATGCTTGCTTCATCTTTTAATGATGATTTCGATTTTAAAGGATCTTTTTCCGTTGTTTCGAAAAATTCCCATGTTGTTGGTTATCCAGTTCTGTACTGCCACCCTTCTACTACAATAAAAAATTGTATTTTTATAATGAGTCACCTTCACATTTTCCGTTTCTGTAATTTTGAGAGTTTTTCCAACTTTTTTGAGAAAATTCGATTTTGTTTAAAAGACATGTAAGAATATTAGAAGTTTCAATGTTACGGTCCGAAATTTCAAATTTTGATGTAACGCCCAAGTTGACGTAATCTACCTTATCTTGGAGAGAACGATGGTGTACCTAACCATGGTAAGCGCAGCGCCACCGCTAAAGTAGAGACCGCAATAATCACTAATAATCCATACATACATATACGTTCATAAACAGAATAAATCGAATAATGAATTAGACATATAAGTATGTATACACGCAAATGTATGATAGAAAAGTAACGATTCAAAGTTTACAAGTCATTCACCTGAAACAGCACGTCGTGCAGTGCGCAAGTGAAGGAGTATGGAAATGGTCAGACGCATTCTAACCGAAAGTGTCCAACCGTAATTACTGAATATTATTAAGATAGTCATAAAATTCATATTCCTGGAAGAGCAAGAAAGGAGGTAATCGGTAACCGAGAGTGTCAGCAGAGGGAACTTACATGTTAGTCGTTCGCGTAACTCGATACTCATTAGCGAGATTCAATCTTTCGATCGTACGTGTTCTTTCCACTATTGGCAAAATACGTGTTCTTTCCACTTTTGGCATCGTACGTGCTCTTTCCACTTTTAGCACGCCCACGGCGAACAAGAACTATATAAGCTCCAGAAACACCCCTGTTAATTGTCTTACGTTCCTGGCAGTCACACTGACAACTTCGATACGCGAATCGCGTACTTCAAGTCTTCGTGAATTAAGTAACGAATCATCAAGTTGTGAACTGAGTCCCTTCGGTTTCGGCCGTCGCATGAGTCTACTTCCGGGTAAAGTCCGCAGTGTTATATATCCGTGAAAAGAACTCAAAAGTGGATTCGGTAGCTGATATAGGACCGTGTATCGCTCTACGGGTTAATTGTGATTGTGAATTTCTTCGCTATTACCCAAATCAACTCTGCGAGAGGATCTTGCCGTTGTCCTCCGATTACAGAGACGCAAGCGACAAACTAACTCTGCGAGAGGATCTTGCCGTTGTCCTCCGATCATAGAGACGCAAGCGACAAACTACTACTCTCTCTTGCCCTTCTACGAGTAAAAAGGTACATGTAAGTTTAGATTTATGTACCTGTTAATCTTATTCATTATCTTTCTAATAAATCGTTTATTATTGTAACTATCTTTTCCTTATTTTGATCACCGGTTTAACGCAGTTCGCATAGAGCTGACAAGTGACAAACGTACCCACAAATAAATAATTGGTCAGGTCTTACCAGCCTGACATAATCAGCTCACTAGCCACCATCATACTAACCGTTTTCCAACCTACCCTCGCCTTTAGCTCGGGACGTAACAGCTGATTTGGTGGCAGCGGGGGGATTGTCACTTCCGATTAAATTCAGTGCTTTAATCAAAATTTAAACTCAGTGTCTCTTTTCAATAACCCTAAAAATTTAACTTCAGTGTATTATTAAGATAGCCATTTTCAAAAGTTAGGCAATGGTATACTTCGCGTGTTCGCAAGCCCTGCCATCGTTAATAAACTTAGGTAACACGCTGAATTAACCTTGTATGCATTCTTTGTATCAAGATTGTACAAGTGAAGGGTTTAAAACAACGAATAATTCCAAATTGTTATTCAACATTCCGCGAATTTAAAGTTCTACTCAAAATTTAAACTTTTGGTTTTAAATACCAAATTTCTTTGAAATTATTCACAATCCTAATTCCAGTCGAATCGAAAACAGTAAAAAAGGGTATGAATAAATTATTGCGGAAAAGTCAAACCCTCTGCAAATTTCAAATCCTTTTATCGATTTGCAATCAATTAAAAGTGCAAATTATTCCTTGTAAGAATCTTTCTTTTACGGATTGATCACCCGTGAATGGAACTCCTACAATAGATACACTCATTACAAATTCAGTCAATTTTTATAGAAAATAAAAGTTAAAATTATAACTTCAATCCATCAAAGAAAAAAAGTAGCTACAACATTTTCCAAATTTTAATTTAAAGAAGTGTTTTCAAACACACGCAATTCTGAAATTATAATTCACATCATTAAATTATCCAGTCTATGATAGCTTGAGTTGTCATTGCAGAGCTAGATGCAACCATAGAAATCGAATCTATACATTTGAATTGTTTCTCCTCGTTCCTAAACGAAGAGTAATTGTTTACCCTTTACTGCCTTTTCTACTGAGCCACGGCGACAGTTGCTTGCCAGTGATATGTACGCGTTACGATCAGACCGTTTACTCATATTATAGCAACGCTTCCAAGCACTCGCGGTTAATAGAATTTGCAGTATTTGATTAACGTGACTTATCAAGGTCAATCATGTATTAAAAAGGATTGATAAACATCTACCATTAAAAACATTCCTCGAGCAACCGCGAAAATAAATTCATCCAAACTCTTTTATTCGTTCTTTGGCTAAGCGCAAATGTCTAACTTTTACTGCTTTTTCTACTGAACGATAGAGTCAATAATCAACGTGCGATTATAGTCAGACAATCCGCTTGTAAAGCAACGACCGTTATTGCACATAAACGAAAGCAATTAAAACATCACGCCCTACACAAAATGCATTCCTAGGGTTGTTTCATGAATTGAATATTTTTTCAATTGTTAAGCTATCTCTTTTTATTAAAACCACCCGTTTCATAATTGAATTATAAAGTCACCGCAAAATTTCACAAAATGCCCGACGAAAATTCAGCATCAAATCAATCCACTTTTGGCGGCGATATGAATCGAATACTCATTGAAGCCATGATGACATCCATGGCCATTAGCATGAGAAGAGAAGAAAATGTCAGTGAGTTCTTTGATCCCGTGATACTTCTGAAATCAGGAGCACAAGCTTAAATGATTGCGCTCTCCAAGCCTTCAAACGCGAACTGCCAGATAGTATTTCAGGATTGGTGAAAGCACGCAACCCCTCAAACCTAGATGCTGCCCTGAAAGCCGCTCTTGAATATGAATCAAGGCAACAATTAAACCCACATTACAACACAAGTTATCATCATGATTCTAGATATACTCAACCCAGTTATTTAGGATCAAGGGATCGTAGCCCTAGCCCACATGTTCGTTTTGCAAAAAATCCTGATTCTAGTGAAAATTGGGATTACAAGCAGCACCCACCAGGGATAATAAAACATTCTTATTCCCCGGAGGTTCAAATTACCCTAATGACAGTAACCCTCATTTTTCAAACACCCCTACTCCACCTTGCCAGTACCCTCATACACCCTATAATCCGTATCCCTATTATCCAACTTCGCCCAGCCACTATAACGGTTATGCTAATTATAACAAGGGAGGAAACAATACACCACCCCGATTACAAGGGAGGAAACAATACAGCAGCCCGATCACAATCTCTTAATCCAACAAACAACGATAATTTAAACTATCACTCCGCTCGCTGCACAGACGCAGCGACGGGCGAGTTGAAAGACGAGCGTCAGACAAGCGTACGAATTATAATGAAACAAAAAGAATTTTTCATACCAAACTTAGCCGAGAATCCCCAGTTGTGGAATTTTCATCCTCAAATTTCATCAAGAAAGCAGCATCGTTTTTAATCGATACAGGAGCCGACGTTAACATTATAAAAATAACTTCACTAGATGAGGATTTATTAATAACCGAAAATGTAGCTATATACATAACAGGAATTACATCCATAAGAATCTCCACCATAGGTACCATAAAACTACCTATAGAATATGCCATAGTATTTTTTCACGTAGTTGCGCTGGATTTTCCTATTAATACGGACTGAATTCTGGGAAGAGAATACCAAAGACAAGAAAGAGTGGAAATTTCATTCTGGCATAACACCCTGGTAACCCACTCCAACCCTACCAGACCTATCCCTTTTATCGGCAAAGAGTCAAGACTCACGCAGGATCAAATAACGGACTATAAAGGAACAGGAAAATTCAAAACAAAAGCAAGATCGCGTCAAGTCATGCCCGTAGGAGTTTTAAACCAAGAAGTGAAAGAAGGGTAGCTACCTTTAATAAAATCATCAGAGGGCGTGTTGATGGGAGAAGCAGTGGTATCGAATTCCAACGGGGTATGCCACATCTATGCCATAAACACTACCGAAGAAGACTTGGAAGTCGAAATAGATCCACAAGAACTCACCCCTTTTGAATATTATCAACTACCAGGGGATGAATTAGAAGGATACTCTATAGACGAAGATTACTCACCACCAGAAGATATAGTAGAAGCAATCTTAAACATTCTAGAATTAAAACATTTAAAGCCAGAAGAATTGGATCATGTAACAGAAATAATCAGGAATATTCGGATGTTTTTCATTTAACTGGAGAGTCTTTAACACCCACACACATAGTTAACCATAAAATATATACTAGTGACGAAATACCCATCAACGTACGTCCTTATCGATCTTCTTCCACTCAAAAGGAAGAAGCATAAATTGTAATCGAAAGGATGTTAACGGAAGGTGCAATTGGACATTCAAAATCATCCTACAGCTCCCCCATGTGAATAATTCCAAAAAAGATGGACCATACAGGAAAGAGGAAATATCGAGTGGTGATTGATTTCAGACTACTGAATGAGAAGACTATTGGGGATGCTTACCCACTTCCGAATATTACGGAAATATTAGATCACTTGGGTAAAGCTCAATACTTTACGGTTTCTGATTTAGCCAGTGGCTTTCACCAAATTGAATTAAACCCTGCCGATTCACCAAAAACCGCCTTTTTATTTTTAAGCGAACATTACGAATACATTAGAATGTCTATGGGATTGAAAAACTCACCCGCGACCTTCCAACGATTAATGGATCAATTGCTTTTAAGACTACAAGGGGTAGAACTATTCTTCTATCTCGACGATATAGTAATCTACGCAGAAACTCTAGAAGAACACGGAAAGAAGGTGAAACTCCTCTTAAAGAGATTAAAAGAAGCAAATCTATCGATTCAGCCCGAGAAAAATGAATTTCTATTTAAAGAGTTCACCTACATAGCTCACATAATCAGCAGCAAATGTGTGAAACCCGAGCCAAAGAAAATTGAGGCCGTACAAAATTTTCCCACTCCCAAAAATCCGAAGAATATCAAACAATTTTTAGGTCTAGCCGGAAACTACAGAAGGTTTATCAAAGATTTTGCTGCAAAGATAAAGCCTTTAACTTACCTTCTAAAAAAGGGAGTTCCCTTTAATTGGGGACCCAAAGAAGACGAGAGTTTTAAAAGTATGAGATAAGCGTTATGCGAAAGCCCCATTCTCCAATATCGGGACTTTCAAAAACCCTTTACTATAACTACTGTCGCTTCAGGTTATGCAATTGGTGCTGTATTAAGTCAAGAAAAGGAGGGCATAGATCTACCAATATCATATTTTTCTCAAGTATCAAGCAGCACATAATACAACTATTCAACCACGGAAAAGGAATGCCTCGTCGTCCTATAAGCCGTTCATCACTATCGGCCTTACATTTACGGAAAAGAGTTTACGTTGGTTAGTGATCAAGAGCCATTAAAATGGATAAGCATGGTCAAAGATCCACGACAAAGGCCGGTTCGATGGCCTCTGAAATTACGAGACTATGAGTATCAATTCAAATAAAAACCAGGTGAAATGAACACTAACGCCGACGCACTCTCTAGAAATCCTATTCTAGAAACTTCCTCGAAAGAGAGTTCGAAAGAAGACAAACGGAAAACAGCCAAAACTATTATCAATACAATCGAGAAAAACAAAAGAGGACTCTGGAAAACGATCGAAGCCAGTAACAAGAACAACTTCTACAAGTGCCGCCTCAAACGCTACAAGTTCAGAAATATCAAGGGTCACTCCCAAGCCCAAAGGTCGCACGTTGAAGACTGACTCTAATGTAAGGCCTGCTAACACTGCTAACGAAAGTAGCATAAGCAAACGATTGCTTCGACGTAGAGTAGAAGAGAGAAGAAATAAACTCCCACCTAATTATCATGAGGATAGTTCCGAGTCTGAAGATATTTCTAACGATTCAGACGTGTCTGCACCCCCTACTCTGCAAAAGAAAAGAAGCATGTTGCCTAGTCTAAACATGCCTTTGGCAGCTTTTACACCGCGAGAACTACCTAGAAGCGCTCCACCCAGTTCCGTGAATCAATTCCCGGAGTTCGACAAGGAAGAAATCGCTCAGGAAAGGCAAATATCGGGAGAACATAAAAATACAGGGGCCATCATAACAGTGAGTCCTTCACAAAGCGACAGAGAAGATAGTGCTTCGGAAAATGAAGACAAAGGAAAAGAGAAAAGCAATTCAAAAGTAAGTAGAGAAGATCTAGCAAATTGATTCTCCCAATTTAATGACTCAGGTCAAAAACAAATTGAGAGAAATAGAAGTTCCTATGACGGAGAGTAAAGATGAAAGCAACGACACAAAAGTAACGGCATCACAAGAACCACCTCCAGAACCAACAGTAAAATCTGATGTTGAACAACGTAAAAGTGTGACCTTCGCATCCTCGGCAAAGGTACGCAACACTCCAGATATCATGGCAGCATTTCGACCATCCACTTGTGGAATACCTCAAGCCTTGTCCACACCGTTGTAGCAAGCATCTAAAGATTTGGAAAAGTTCTCAACAACAACAAAAAATTATCATCCCTGAAAAACAGAACTAAGCAAGCTCCCAGCAACTGAGCCTGCGGTTGAGAGAACAGAGGGTGAACACAATACCACACTTGTAACCAGCGTGCAACCTGAATTGCCTGACATGTATCAGCAAGTTTTTACCACCAACACACCCCCAACAATACAAAGCTGCAGAGAAAATGTGAAGTATCTTAGAGAAAACTACGTCCATTTTCATTTCAAAGATTGTGAATTCACAACTCCTATAGGAAGGTTGTTAATCGCCATTAAAGCCATCGATCCGCTAGAGATTAAAGAAAAACACCCAAAAATAGGTCAGGTCTTAATAACTCCTCGTGGCAAAAATAACATCTCCACGATAATTATAAAATCAAGTTATTTTGATCCGTTAACTAAAGGAAATTTGAGAATTGGATTACATAACCTACATGTAGCCCTAAAGAGAGAAAACGTGAATTCGTTCCGAATCTTACCTCATGGAGATTTAATCGCAGGTCTACAAAAAGGTACCATTTTGGAAATGTTAAAGGACATGTTCGAAAGCAGCAATGTTGAAGTTATAATATGCCATGGGAACGTACGAATTCCACCAGAAGAAGATCGAGCCCAGATAATAATAATGGAAAATCATGAAAGTAAAATAGGAGGATACAAAGGAATTAATAAAACTTATGGAAGAATACGCTAAAGATTTATGTGGCCAGAAATAAAAGATCTAGTTACTGAATTCGCGCGAAAATGTGCTATTTGTCAAGAGCAAAAAATAATTCGAGCCAAAACCCACGAACCCATGATTATAACAGATACGCCCATAGACACTTTTGATAAAGTATCCCTCGACACAGTAAGACCTTTACCAATAACACCTGATGCAAATCGACACATCCTCACTGTGCATGATAATTTCTCAAAATACTGCAACGCCGTGGCGATATCTGACATCACAGCCAATACAATAGCACATGCTCTAGCCAAAAATTTAATTTCTCAGTATGGAGCACCAAAAGCAATACGAACAGACGAAAGAAGTGCATTTATAGGTACTGTTCTAAGAAAATTGTCGAAAATATTCGGAATTACTCAAAGAACTACTTCAGGATATAGACCTCAATCAAATGGATCTAGTTAACTAGTGAACTAGTGAACTAGTGTTTGGAAAAATAGCTCGTACTCCTAGCTCATTCCCTTCTGAAAAAAAACTGGAAATGTATGGTTCCTATTTGAAAGACTTAATATTACGACTATCTGAAATTAATATATAGCGGCTAGAAATTTAATCAACGCTATTCATCGCTTCAAACTGCTCTACGACAGAAAACTAAATCCCTTCGCCCGAAAAATAGGAGACAAAGTCTATGTTGAAAGAGAAACAATAACAAATACGTGAGACAGTAAGAGCCATGGAGCCTATTCAATTGTAGAAATGTTAGATAAACACACCGCAATCTTAGAAACCATGGACGAAAAACGTTTTCAAACACATGTAAACAAATTAAAAGTTGCTCAAGAGTAAGTTTCAATAATATTGAATAATAATACAAACTTCCTTTTACAGAATGACGGAGTCAATCATAATGATCAAACTACCAGAGGGGCAAACTTACCCCTCAACTATCAAACCCAAAGGTGAAATAGAGCAAATGAGGTTTGTCAAGGGAACCCAGGAGGAACTAACTGCTGAATATAACTTGTCTCAGCCTAATTATAGCATACGTCGAGACGAGGTACCCCCGCACAATAAAAAATATTTAATTAAATGCGTCGTGAGAGACATCAAACGTGGAAATCTATTTATCACTGTTAGCGATAAGGAAAATAAAATTAGATCAGGAGAGCACGATGCAGCTAAGATAATGTTAAAAGAACTGGCAGATGTTTATTTCTTTAGTGAAGAAAGTATTGAGAATCATATGAAAGATATCTATGTTTTATGCGCAGACAATGCGTCAAAAATGTTAATTAGACTTTTTAAATGGGAAGACTGTTGTGAATATTGCTACTTAAGGGGACACACAATGAGTAACTGTAGTGAAGAGGTTTCAAGGAATAAACGTCTGGCCAAAACTTGTGAAGTTTCTGAAGAACAGTTTTGGGGATCAATGGACGAGTATTAATCAAAAAGAGACTACGCACATGCAAACTGAAACATTATAAGTAACTCTGCAAAACTCTTTTGAAGAAATTATGCAACCTATTTAACACATTATGTTATAAAATATTATAGTAACTTATACATATATAAATTAAATACATATAATAATGTAAATGTTAGAATTAAGGATTCTAACCAAAGACAGTTGTAACGATGCTACGAAAAGAGGAAAAATTTCAAAATAAAACAAGAATAAAAACAAAGAGAAGGACGAGGATTTGGAGGTTGCCTTCTCACCTCCCCTTTTCATAACATCAACATAAAAGAAAGAATAAAACAAAACAACGAAAAACGAAAGAAAAATAAAGGAAGAGGAATTGGAAGTTGCCTTTTCTTCTTTCCTTTTTCCACTGAAAGGAAGATTGAGCTAACTATAAACAAATCATTATAAGTCAAATTAATATAAATTTTCAACGCACAGGTGGACTGGTTCAATTCAACGTTAGGCCATCTCCAGTGGAAATGGATCCTATTTCTTCTGCTGCCAATTATCCCCGGACGTCAGACGCAGTATAACATTCAACCATGAACAGATAATTCCGGATTGTTCTACGAAAACCTGGACTCCATACATTTGACGCGGAATTACTGGAGAATTATGATATTCTTAGATATTGAAAATTTGACGCATCATTTCAATACTAAGACCCTGGAAAGAAATATTAACAGCAACTACTTGTGTATGAAAAGATTAATGGAAGCAGACTGTAAAAATGAAGTGAAGCTTGATATTTTAAGTATTAAACTTCATATAATAGAAAAATAATACAAAAATCTGAACAGATTTCTATCTGAAATTCAGCACCTTAAACCAGAAAGTAAATCTCTGCCTAGATCGATGAGTAAACGTCGAGTACCAATGCTAGGATTCATAGAATCAATTCTAGGACCAGTGGCTGGACTTCTGACATCAGAAGATGGAGAAGAGTATGCAGATAAGATTGACTAGCTCTATAGAAGACAGAATAATTTAAGTAGGATTTTACGCAAGAAAACGCACATACTCAAACCAGAGATTGATGAAATACACGAAGAATTACGCGTAAGAACCAATGACATTCAAAAAATGCAATCAATATTGGAAAAAAAACGAACAAGGACATGAAAAATTAAGAAAAGGACATAAAAGATGTAATGTATCTTAATTATATGAGGCAATGGACAGCACATGTAGAAGCAAAACTCGACCAATTAATTAACACTCTCTTTCAATTCATCAAAATCGTAGAAAATACTAGAGAAAGGAAAGTGCATCCAGCCGTAATAATCAACAATCAGCTACAAAAGATAATAACGGAAATACACAAGGAAATAAGTGAATATGAATGTCCAATATACAGGAAACATATTAAAGCCGAAGATTTGCATCAAATAAGTAAGGCTGATATCGGATACCACTCAAACAAACTAATGATATCAGTAGACATTTCTCTAACAGAAAGAAAATCCTATCAATTATATAAAATACATCCGTATCCAGTACCTCAAAAATTGATTGAAAATATATCTGGAACCGCATATATACTACCCAAACAACCATACATAGCTATATCACTTGATGATCAAATATTCTTCTTATCTAATCAAGAATATCAAAATTCTTGCATAAAAACTGTGTATAAAACAATTTTTGAAGCAACTCAGCCTATACATACATCAACCACTAATTATTATGAAATTACTATGTTCATTACGCAATCTGTAACAGCATTACAAGATTGCAATGTAAGAGTCACATTACAGGAAGCCTCATTTTTGCTGTTAATATTCTCTCTCCAAGCATGGTTATATTCCATTAACACCCTGGAGTTTATCAGTATCAATTGTCCTAATAAGAAAACAAAAAGAGAATATCTCTCACATTCCGGAATATTTCAATTGGGAAATTGATGTACTGCAAGTACAAAAGACACTATACTGACGGGGATAACAATAAACACAAAGAAGGAAGAATACATATACGGTCCAGAAATTTTACTAAATATAACTAATATATCAACTGTGATACAAAAATTCGCAAAACTCATATCCACACAAGAAAATAATTTACAGATACAACCAGCCAAAAATTGGGAAGAATTTCAGCATGAAAAATCATTAGCAGAAATTGAGAATCAATGATTAGAATTCGAGCAACAACAAAATTATAACAAGAAGAAAAATCACATTATAGTAGGATTAATCTCTGGAATATCTGTAGTAATATCAATAATGATTTTATATAGAAAAAGAAAAGCGATAACCAACACCTACAGGAAATGAAAATGAAAGGCAAAATCACAGCACAACGGTCAAATTGAGGAAGAAATGCCACCCCTGTCAAATGACAACCAGCAAGAAATGCAATGCAGCAAAGCAAAAACCACATCAGCACCACAGACGCATATCCCAATAACCAACGTAAGGATAGCATAAGTAATCAATCCAGATTATTCTTTAATCATATACAAGACCAGACTTCACCATTCATCAAGGATGATGAAAAGTTTTAAGAAGGAAGGAGACAGAAGGACACCTTGTTTTTCCTTGATTTCAATAATAAAATGCACCAAAACTTTACATAACCAAATTAAAAAAGCAGCAAATATAAGCCTAACACACGCTAAGTTTGGCTGACCAAACACATACCGTAACCACGGAAAGACCAACATTGATGCCAGTAGAACAAACGACTAGCGTCAGGCATGACGCTACCATCCATTATGGCCGACCAGTGAGTGAAACACTATCTCAGCACTCAGTCTCCGCCTGCATAGCAAGAGGAAAACCAGTAGAAATTCAACAGCTCTCCGACAAAATGGCGAGAGAAGCAGAAGAAACATACGAGGCCATGCCTGCATGCAATCATAATTCATTATGGCCGCCGGAATGAGAAATTTAATCCAACGCGATAAGCAACAGGGGAGTAACAGAAGAAGAGAAACACCACACCTACATAAACAGAGAAACCAATACCCAGAAAGAAGAAAAGAAGAACGCGCCTCCTAAAGCACGTAACAGGTTAAAACTATTATCGAAACTATAATTAACCCTAAGTAACCATTTAGGTTAAATAAAAACCTCGACATTTTATTTTATCTAACAACAAAGAAACAAATGGAGAAACTAATTGACAACTTACATGTCTAGAGTCATGCATACAAATATATATTACTGTCAATGGAATTCGAGAGAAAAGCGTTAACCTATAAGGAACCGATCTTTTTTTTAGGTAATGATATTGTTAAAAATACTTATGAGAATTACATTCAATAGTTTACTAACGTATAACATTAATTCTAAGGAATAGGCTATATAATAAATGTTCAAGCATAGACAGGAAAATTATAGAGGGATTATGCTAATGAATACGGCGTATAAAGTATATGCGATGGTGGTGGCGGAGAGGCTGCGGAAGGATGTCGAGGGGAGAGGAATATTGCCGGAGACGCAGGCGGGCTTTAGGGCTGGTAGGAGTACTATCGACAATATCTACGTTCTGCAGCACGTGGTGGATAGAGAATTAGCGAAGAAGGGGTCGAGAGGGTACGCGTTTTTTGTGGATCTAAAAGGCGCGTTTCCTTTGGTGGATAGGGGGAGGTTGTGGGAGGCGATGGAGGATGGGGGAGTGGAAAGAGGCCTGATCGAGAGGGTAAGGGAGATATATGAAGAGACCAAAGATAAGGTGAGAGGAGGGCAGGGGATTTCGGAGGGATTCTGGATGGATAGGGGGTTAAGGCAAGGGTGTCCGCTTTAGCCCAACGCTTTTTGCGATTTTAATTGCGGATATGGAAAGTAAGCTGGAGGCCGGGGTGGTAGGAGAAGTCAGGATAGGAGGTGTTAGAATTTGGTCACTAGCGTATGCAGATGACATAGTGTTACTGGCAAGAACCGAGGAGGCCTTGAAGGAGATGATGAAGAGGCTGAGATACCTGGATAAGAACAGGTTAGAGCTGAATGCGGAAAAGTCCAAGGTTATGGTGTTCAGAAAAGGAGGAAGAAGGACTAAGGGAGGGGAGTGGATGTGGAAGGGAAAGGCGGTGCAGGAGGTGAAATAGTTTGTGTACCTGGGCTTCTTGTTTCGGACAAATGGTGGAGTAGATGGTCACATAAAAGATAGAGTGAGGAGGGCAAATGTGGTGATGAGGCAGGTGTGGGGGTTGGGAAAGAAGTTATTCGCAGATGATTTTGGAAGGAGAATGAAATTGTTTGACTCACTAGTGATGAGTGTGCTATTGTATGGAGTAGAGGTGTGGGGGTGGAAGGAAAGTGAAGAGGTAAATAGGACACACGAGAGGTATGTAAAGTGGACACTGGGATTGGCAAGGAACACGCCTGATTATATTTTCAGGAGGCAGACGGGGAGAACGAGTGTAGGGATTCTAACGAGGAGTCGGGCGTGTAAATATGTGGAGAAATTTTTGGAAGAGGGGGGAAGTAAGCTGGTTAGGGAGTTTTGGTGGGAGAAGGAGAACAGGAGAGGGAGTGGGAAGATAGAGGTTGAAAGGGAAAGGTATTTTAGAACGAATGGACTGCAGATGGATGAAGTGAGAAGGATGCACGAGGAAGGAAGGAAGGTATATGAGTTAGTTAAAAAAAACTGCATGGAGAGAGAGAAGACAGCAGGGGAAGAGAGAATAAGAGAGTGAAGGTTTAACGGGAACTATATGTGGATTATGCCAAGGGCGAGAGCGCAATATTTATGTGAGAAAGGAGAGAACGGAAGTCAGGAGCTTATAGCGAGGATGAGATGTGGTTGCATGGAGGGTTTTAATAGGTGCTGGCTCTCTAGGGAGAAGAGGATGTGTGAACTGTGTGGGAAAGGGGATGCAAGAGTAGAGCACTGGTTGGAGGAGTGCGTAGAGGTGGAAAGGAGTGGGATAAGCATGGAGGTGTTGATCCATGAAAGGGGGGACCGAAGGGCAGTAGCATGGGTAAAGGGAGTGTTGGGTAAGATGGAGAAGAAGAGAATGAAGGAGGAAGAGGAATGAAGGCTGAAAAATAAACGATTATCTATCTATCTAATAAATGCTCAAGCCTGCGGACCAATGACATCAGCAGAAAAGTAATTAGTAACGACAAAACCGAAAATTAGGAACTGAGGTCATCGATCCTGCAAAGAAATTGTGGATATATAGTTTTTATTCATGAAAAAACCGGACATGAAGGATAATTTGGCTTAAGTGTATAAAAGTGGTAAAATTCAATCTTTTTCATCCAAATCGCCACATTCCAGGTCACTGACCCATACACATTCAATCTTCGGAATACCGTAATCGGTCCACACATGTCCGCACTTACAAGTAAGAACAGGAGTATTCATAAATAGGAAACGGTTGCAAAAACAAAACCTCGCGCTGGTACCCAATTGCCTGAAAAACAAGGAAGAAAAAATTAATCAAAAAGAAAATAAGATCAAGATCACCATATAAGCATACTGAAAGTAATGGCACATACCCAGACAAATGGAGGAATGTTGTGACACGTAAGAGTATGCACATGTCGCCGGTTCCTTTATATGAGAGTTTATCACATCGCATAGTTGCCGAGTGAGACGAATAGCATCGCGTCTCGCCGCGACCAGTTGCACCGCGTTGGGCGTCAATGAAGTAGTAGCAGGAAAATGAGTAGGTTTCCGTGGCCGCCGTGGCCCCCTCTTCATCACCATTCCGCTATTACTACTTGGAGTCACAATCCGCAACGGATGTACAAGAGCATCGGCAAGAGGTAGATAGAATGCCACACCCGTGCTCAAGGATAATAGTTTTTTCAAAAACTCCATCATATGCAATCTAAGAGGACGCTCTTCCCTATGAATATCTGAAAACAAAACAACATAAAAAAAAACACTAAAATTTGCATCAATTCCAACAAATTATAATTAACTGCATACCTAATATAAACCAACAATAATTCTCAGCGACCTAAATTTAGTTGCGTTTTCAATTATTTTTGTCATTAGATCAAGAGACGACACACGCACGAGAAAGCCCTTGCGTTTTTTATCTAGTCAATCAATTAAGACAAAATAAAGAATGGAAATATTACTATCAATAATACCACGACACAAAGAGATAAAAATATCCAGAATTTTGTCTAGCTGAGATCCCCAAACCGCAACACAAAACACGCCCAATATATTCTCGATATGAGCAACTCGTAGGAGTAAACTATGACTTTTTGAAGTGCTAGAGAGAGAACTCGAGCAAGGACGCAACTTATTAGCAAGGTTTTCCAAAAGCCCGCAGTTAGAATCAAACGCCATAAAATCGAAATCAACAATACACTGGGCTGAATTCACAGTGGAAGCCACGGAAGGACACACCGAATCAGTAGCCACCAGATCAGGTTAAGAAGCCGCCGAATCGTCACAAGAAAAGGAGGAAGATGTCATTTCGACACTACGCGAAGTACAAATGACAAGAAACAATAACTGAATTCAAATCAGTACATAAGACGTAACATAAAACTCACCAGAAATGCTTAACGTAGCAGTATTCCTTGATAGGTCCATAGCGACGGTTCGCGCCAAACAATAATCTTCATACAAATCAGTGGAATCAGAATAGGAGGAAGAACTGTCGAACTCCATGATGAAACAAAGACTGAAAAACTAAGATGCAAACACGAACCCAGATGAATGTTGATATCATACAAATTCTGATGACAACTAAAACATTTTCTGCAAGAGATAAGAAGAGTAAAACATCAAGAAATACTTACCATAACTCATGTAACAACACCAGTTTAACATACACTATACCATTACACCATAATCAACCACATATTCACTAACTAGCACAAATTAATCTTCACCCAAACTGAAACGCATAATTGAATGAAGTATATATCCACAAATTATATGAAAATTTGCTATTACAATCGAAGAATTTATAGTATTTAGTACAATAATTTATTGAGCGGTGGAATAGTTGCCCCTGGTTTTCTCCAATGAAACTTCCATCGAGGACGATGATGATTTCAAGAAGGGAGGACTGTTACGTCTCGAAATTTTAAATTTTGATATAACGCCCAAATAGACGTAATCTACCTTATCTTGAAGAGAACGAGGAGACAACGCCCGTATAGATGTATTTGAGCAAGCTCCTAATTAACTCTTCCGATTGTGTACCTAACCATGGTAAGCGCACCGCCACCGATAAAGTAGAGACCGCAAGGTAATGAGCAGCACGATACCATGGAAGGGTACAGACTCGGAGGATACCGATAGTTCAATAACGCACCGTAATTGAAAGGAACCTTGTAAGGAATTCATCGATCTAAAGATAATTAAGTAATCACTAATGCATACATACTATAAGGGTATTTTTGCTTATTATTCAAGTTTCACTTTTAATTGAGACTTGGACTCCGAATGAGTCCAAGGGATGCCTGAAGGGCGCCAGGTAATTTTCAAAATCAAAACTACCAAAAGTGTCAATTTTAAATCATCTAAATCAGTCAAACAGAGAGTATGGTCCAGGGTGAGGCTGACTTCGGTCAGCACGCAGATTCTCCATGGCCGCTTGCTCCTAGTTTTTCCGGGCGCTCTTGCACGTATGGGAATCCCGTCCATTACGCATGCGCCAGGAAAATCTCCTCTTCTTAGTCCCTGGTGACAGCAGACATCCAATGCAGCCAACCTCGTACAATCTGACAGTTGTTGTTATTGTTGTGTGGGGGGTGGTTGATCCACCCTTCCACCCGAGTTGAATATGAAATAAACAAAGAAAACAAGAGGAATTAAAAATAAAATAAAATATAATAAGGCACTTGGAACCCATTGGTCTGACAATTTGGTGATTCAGGTCGGATGGCCTAACCTCCCAGTTTTTGACAGGTGATGAACCATTCATATTTTCAACGGATTTAATTTAATGTAACAGTTAAGGTGAGTTTATATAATTTACCAATAATAATATAAAATTGATTATGACGTTGTGATGTGATATTAGCCGTCGAACTCTCATATTCTAAGCTAATATCTCATCTAGAATTTGAGTTGTTATTGACGTTAACAGTCTTCAATATTTAATAAAATAATTCTGATCACAACAAAACCAGAATTCTTTGAAATATTAGCCGCGGAACTCTTATATTCACGGCTAATATTGTACTGTTCGCAGACAGTCCGTGAATTCGATCCGTGATTCCAAACTCATATCCCCAGTAGAAAGATTTTTTTACGCTAAATTTCATAGATTTAGATGTATTTGTGCGGGGTACAAATTACCCCGTCACAATACATATATGTTCATAAGCTGAATAAATCGAATGATGAATTAGACACAAAAGCATGTATACACGCAAACGTATCATAGAAAAGTAACGATTCAAAGTTTACTAGTCATTCACCTGAAACAGCACGTCGTGCAGTGCGCAAGTGAAGGAGTATGTAAATGGTCAGACACATTTTAACCGAAAGTGTTCAACCGTAATTACTGAATATTATTAAGCTAGTCATAGAATTAATATTCCTGAAGGAGCAAGAGATGAGGTAATCGATAACCGAGAGTGTCAGCAGAGGAATCTTATATGGTAGTCGTTCGCGTGATTCGATACTCATTAGCGAGATTAAATCTTTTGATCGTACGTGTTCTTTCCACTATTGGCAAAATACGTGTTCTTTCCACTTTTGGCATCGTACGTGCTCTTTCCACTTTTAGCAAGCCCACGGCGAACAAGAACTATATAAGCTCCAGAAACACCCCTGTTAATTGTCTTACGTTCCTGGCAGTCACACTGACAACTTCGATACACGAATCGCGTACTTCAAGTCTTCGTGTACTAAGTAACGAATCATCAAGTTGTGAACTGAGTCTCTTCGGTTTCGGTCGTCGCATGAGTCTACTTCCGAGTAAAGTCCGCAGTGTTATACATCCGTGAAAAGAACTCAAGAGTGGATTCGGTAGCTGATATAGGACCGTGTATCGCTCTACGGTTTAATTGTGATTGTGAATTCCTTCGCTATTACCCAAACCAACTCTGCGAGAGGTTCTTGCCGTTGTCCTCCGATTATAGAGACGCAAGCGACAAAATAACTCTGCGAGAGAATCTTGTCGTTGTCCTCCGATCATAGAGACGCAAGCGACAAACTACTACTCTCTCTTGCCCTTCTACGAGTAAGAAGGTACATGTAAGTTTATATTTATGTAACTGTCAATCTTATTCATTATCTTTATAATAAATCGTTTATTATCGTAACTATCTTTTCGTTATTTTGATCACCGGTTCAACCCAGTTCGCATAGAGCTGACAAGTGACAAACGTACCCACAAATAAATAATTGGTCAGGTCTTACCAGCCTGACATATTCAGCTCACTAGCCTCCCTTATTCTAACCGTTTTCCAATCTACCCTCGCCTTTAGCTCGGGACGTAACATCAAAGCTTGAAAATTTGAAAGGTAATCTGCTTGAAGTTTTTAACGTTCAAATGAACATTTTTCATCAATTGCTTTATAATCTAGAAACAGTGCAAAAATATAATGGTTCATTACATTTGAAATAATACAATTATAAAAGAAACTTATAATGCATATTTTTATCTGCAGTTGAAAAATATTTCTAGATAATATAGAATTTGGAAAATATATTTCGTTCATTTGAAGGCTCAGAACTGTAAATTACAAGAAAAGTTTAATTGGAACTCAGGTTGTTGAAACTTGTCGCCGTTTCCCTTATACTGTTGTTCCGTAGGAAACCACCATCTGGTTGTCAAGTCTCAAAATCGCGAGAAGATCCGAGCGATATATCGGTTCTCCGATACCAAAACATTACGAGACAAAACCGAGACTGGATTCTCAGAAACCGATACCGATACGAGAAAAACCCGAAATTTTTCGATACGATATCGAGACAGTCTCGTATCGAACGGCATCACTAAAAACGAGTGACTGAACAACTGGAGGAGAATTATAAAAATCCAAACATGAAGACAGAATGCACTAAATTCTTATCCTGATAAAGCTGCTCATACTGCTCTTACTAAACACTACATTGACAACGGCCATAACTTTAATTCGGATAATTTTGAGATTCTATCAATGAAGAACAATAGTGTTCGTAGAAAAATAGTTGAGAAATTATTTATTAACAAAGTACCCAATACTGATAATCTTAGATATGAAAATAATTTAGTGTCTGACGTTTGAAAACATCTTAAAAAATTCTAATCAATTATGAAAAAAAAAACGAATTTCACGCCGTTAAATTTCCACTCTACGTTATCAAACGAAGCGTTTCAAAAATAAATATCGCATCTTTTCTTTTGACCTTCATTTTCACGAATCGCTTCACTATTTTATTACTTTTTTGACATTCAAAACTAAGAAAATCCTGTATTTCTTTAAAAACCTTAAATATTCCGACACTTATAAAAATTTATATGAAAACCTACTTTTTCGAGTTTTTTCACGTTTTATGCATCGAAATGATATCCCACATGTTTTTAAGAATCTGGTCTACATAACTTTGCAATATGGTAACACATTTTTTTATAAGAAAGGATTATATTTCGTGGCATTGGTCATTTACCTAATAACTGAAGATTTCTATTCCGCAGTTGCAGAGACATAATTTTAAATGGGGAAGATGCAGGAGGTAGTGCCTGTGATATTATTACACTGGAACAATATGGAGAGAACAGGATGTTTGTGACAAAAAGACCGTCACTTGAACGAGAGAACAATCCTGACAAGATTTCCCTGGATAACAGAGGCTTGAAAACATTTCCTAATATAGTCTATGAACCCAAATTACGTTTGATTTCTCTTCAACACAATTTAATTTCTAAGATCGAAGCTCATCTCCTGACCCAGCTTACAAAATTGGTGTTCCTTGACTTGTATGATAACCAGATTGAAAAAATTTGCAGCATGAATACGTTGGATAATTTAAGAGTATTATTAATCGGAAAGAATAGAATAAAAAAAATCGACGGATTGAAACAGTTAAACAAGCTGGAAGTTCTTGATCTGCACGGTAATCAAATCACACAAATTTCAGGCTTAGATGAACTAAGTTCTTTGAAGGTACTCAACTTAGCTGGAAACAACATCAAAGTCATCGGATACAATGATTTTCAAGGGCTTGCATCTTTGAAGGAATTGAATCTAAGGCGTAATAAGATTAAAAAACTGTTGGGGTTTGGGAATACGCCACATCTCCAAAAGTTGTATCTCAGTAACAATGATATCCATAGGTAAGATTAAAAAGACATGTAATAAAGTAAAGAGAGTGAGCATTTTCATTCTGCACTATATTCCTTGTTAAATAAATTGATTTTGGAATCCATTTAAATTTTGATACTTAATTCTTTCAAACGAATTGACACGCATGTTTAGATCGATAAAGTCAACGCGGATTAGGTGCTCAAGAATTTATCTGAATGCGTGGGCAAGGGCCTACAGTTCATGAATTCTAAGTGAATTTAATTTGGAATAAATATTGTAAAATAAACTTGCATGTATCTCAGGGATTCGAACCTGAGCCTATCTACTCGATCGAAAGCTCAGAATTCTTCCACTTGTACGATCGGCCAGTAACACCATTAACCTATTCTTGAAATTATTTATGCAGCAGGGTTTGGATATAGTTACATGCAAAATGTTAATATAACTAATTTGATTGTTTTTCATATTTCTCTCAGGATGAAAGTATTTAAGCATAAGGAATTCAGTTTCTGCAATAATGATATTTGTTATTTTTAATATGCGCCTTATACCAAACTTAAATTAATTTTCACTAAAAGAAGCTTGTTCGTACATATTTCCTGAAAATTTTGTTTTGGGGGTGACTTTAGACTATTTTAAGCCTGAAATCAAAAAATCGTCATGGTCTCTCAATTTTTTTTTTCATTTTATATACCATTTATTATGTATAGTTCTTAAACAATAAGTTATAAGTTAAGTTTTATCTGCTTATTTTTTATGTAGTTTAGCGACAAAAAAAGGTTAGGGTCGATGGGGGTAAGTTTGATACATAATTACAAAGTTATACTTTGATTAGATATATTTGAAGTGTTTGAGAAGATTCTTCTTTAAAATTTCATCAAAATTATCGTTGGGTTTTGTACTTTTAGTCGCCTCCTTCTTTAACGAGCAAAAACTTACCTGAAGATGTATTTCTAATTTTCTTTAGTTATGTTTCGACAATTTCAGATTTTCCCTTATTACGGATAAGTGTTATACGTGTAAAAAAAAATAAAGCCTAAATTTTATAAGATAGTTCCTATTTTAAAGTTTATAATTTCCAAATTGACTTAAAAAATTTTGCCCAAGTAAATGTATATGTTGAAATGTTATTCTCTAATTATTATCATCTACTTACACTTCTATTCCAAAAATGAGGTTTATTGACCGTTTCAACTAACCTCGAACTCTTGACAGATTTTTCCATTTCACAATGCAAAAGGAAAACGAAAAACAGATATCAGACTTACCCCTTAGTCTGATTTTTAATTACCCTATCGCAATGTAATGAAATATAATATCTTCCTTCATTCAAGAAAAAGAAAATTCAACAAAAGGTATTTTATGTAGGAAAAAAAAAATTCAAATCTAAAGACCAGATCACACAATCGCGAATTCAAGTTCTCTGAAAACATGTTAGTTACTTTAAAAATAATTGATTCAAGCAATAACCAATGGCAGCCACATTTTTCCTACAAATAATGAGAGATATAATCATTGTGTTGTAATTGAAAAAGTTAATATCTAATTTATTTTTTATTTCGAATTTTCTCTTTATCATACTATGAACCGTAAATTTGTTAAATATATAACAGTAATTACAATCTTTGATAGTTGACACGCCCTTATCATTCTTACCGCCCAAAGCTCGCTAGCATCGCTCATGTAAAATTTGCATCATCTTCGTTGTGGCCTTTCCTGCACGGAACGTCACAAATAGTATCGTGTGCACTCAGCTTGTAACATAGTAAAAATAGATGTAAAGATAAAATAAATTTTCTGAACAGTGAGAAAATCTATTCAAGATATTAACTTGCAGTAAAAACTGATTTAATTCCTCAGAATGAGTTAACTTTTAATTAACAACCAAATTTGGTAAATTGCGACCTGTGTTTTGGATCTCGCGAGAAAAGGTGTGGTTCGCTGCACAGAATATTTTTTTGTTCAAACTTTTTTTCGGGCTTCATCCCGGTTTTTTCATCATCAGCAACGGACTAAGTCTAGTCTCTGATGAGTTAACAATATTATGAATTAGTTGAATCCGATGTTTGAAATCTCTTGCGGTCATGTTGTAGTTGGTACAGAATTAGGAGCATGAGGTAGTTTGGAGTTCGTCTTTTACCGCTGTTGTCCTTTCACGGCTGCCGCGAGCGTTTAACGTGACGTCCCAGCAAAAATGAAAGAATTAATACGGATTGGGGCGAATTAACATTATTGTAATGCACGTGAATCCCGTTTTCTGATTCGTTTAAACGAATTGAGACGCATTCAGATAAATTGAGACAGCGCAAATTGAATGCGTGTAAATTCATATGAATTCGTGGTCAAGGTTAATTCGATAAGAAAATTAATGAAAAATGCATGCGTCGAAACTTGAACCAGCGATCCCTTGTGTATCAGTCCAGAGTACCAGCAACTGATCTGCAGGGCAATTTACTAAAGATTTACAATTAATTCTATATGCCGCGCAAGTTGATTTTCCTGTTGCGGATAAAATTGTATAAATCAACACTTGCTGAAATTCGCCGTGACAAATTGGGGCGAATTCGAGTATGTATTTTACTCTCACGAATTCAGACGCATTGACCAATGTTGAAACGTTTGCGTGCTGATGCATTAAGGTGAATTCGCTGACTTCAAACTTTTGAACTGTGTTTGTACGTATAGAAGGATTTAAAATTGAAATACCGTCTTCACGTATTCACAAGCATTGACACACAGGTCCAATGCGTCATTGTCGCAAAGCAGGATTTGCGAGGCGTCTTAGTCTCTTCAATTCAATTCGTGTCAATAATTTCTTTTTTACTGCGATGAGTCGCCTCTGGATGCTTTCTTAAAGCTACCATCTATCGCTCCATAGGGGTTTAGTTATTTGCTTCCTGATGGTCTAGGAAGTTTCTTCCAGTACGTAAGATAATGATTAAAAATGCTTTCTGAGCTACTGCCAGTACTCTACTGACTCGTAGATGTTCAAGATATTGTCTTTACTTCATGCCTTAGCTCGCTATACTTATGGATCCTGGTTGTATAGGTTGCCTGCAAAGTCCTGTTAAGTTGACAACCAATGTCCATGGTGTAGACTCTTTCGCCTTCTTTCTTACGCATCATAATGTCGGTTCGATTGCCTCAGATGTAATCATCCATATGGATAGTTACACCCCAATATATCAACCCCGGACCTCTAACGTGAAGTGGAAGCGCCTAGCTGCTCAAACCATTGACGCTCCCTTACAATGATTTCGATTATTATCTCATTTTTGTTTCAGGCCTAAAATGAAATAGAAAACATTAGAATAATAAAGTCTATATGCGACGACGCTAATTTGTGTGAGGCACACGCTGTCAGAAAGTTTCATACATACACACACGACGAGCTGAGTTGCTGAGTAGCTCGCGCATACACTCAAACAATTTATATCACAATAAAATAGTAAAATATCATTAGTCACAGAAGTGAATTAGAAAATAAAAGGGGTGAAGAAACAAAGAAGAAATAAGAAAAATGCTAAATGTAGTGTACAATTAAATAAAGCTAAATTATATAATTAAAAAGGGTATAAAAACTAAAAATATCAGAATGAGTGAGATTAAACAAATTAAAAGTGTAAAGCAAATATACAAATTCAGAGCACTATTACATATCGATGCCATTTACGGTATCTCTCGTTTTGGAACTGTTAGAAACAATACTGGTAGATATAACTATTTAATTACGGTACAATTTGATCTACAAAACGCTCAAGAAATAAATTATTCGCTTGATAAGTAAAAACCCTATAATAAGAACTACAGGAAATTATAACAACTGGAATTTCTAAAAATGAGCTATATTCCAAATTTCTCAATCCCTATATTCTCGGATAAAAGAACGCAGTAGTTGCAAAAATAGCAAGTTCAATAACTTTGGAAATGAGTGGAATCGTGAATGATAGGTCATAAATTATTTGGAAGTAGTGCCGCGGAGGCACACTAATCAGGCGTGAGAAATGCAATTTTGCTAAATAAGACTAATTGCTCGCTTACAGGTGTTCGACGGCCGAAAGCAGTGCCTCTCCACCTATCGATTTGGTATTTACGATAGTAACTCAAATCGATCATAAAATCATTCTCAAATATACCGCTCAACGGGAACAATAACGAATCCCTCAGAAGTAACTTCGCGATCGGTTTTATACTTATCTTTTCCGATTCTTCGATCGCGGTCTGACGGTTAATAAAATATAAAATCAAAACAGTGTGTTTCCGCTATCGCTTGGCGATAGATATCGGGAGTCAGTTTTGATTTCGGTTGAAAATTAAGTTGGTAAACTTTTGTTTCCTAATTCCCGAGGCTGACTTAAAATAACAAGATAAAATGCAAAAGCACACAGGAAAGTAAGTACTTCCTAGGTTGAAAAGAAAGTCCTGTAGTAGAATGATATCCGCGATATGGTTTTTCATTTTTATCCGCGGATATTATTTAGCACCTTACAAAAAGTGAACAAATTGAATTTAAAATCTAAATTCACACGCCTCTTGACTAAGAGAGTAGTTTTCAAACTGACAAACTACAAATATTCAGCTTTCAAGACATCGAATTAGTAATGTACTGTAATAATAAAATAAAACTGTAATATAAAATGTATGTATAATAAAATATATGCGTTATATTCTTCACAACTACATGCCAATTGATATATTTCGACCAAATTTACAGCAAAAGAATCCCAAGAACAGTAGAAACGCCTTGCATCAAGATAGCAGATGGTTGACCCATCAAAAATATCAATACTTTTCAAAAAGTATTATTATTTAAAAGACGATAATAAAGATTTGAATAAACTCTACAATTTATGTAATTAATTAGTTTTCGAACCACACAGTCTAAATAGGCAGGGCCTTCTAAGTCCCATAGCACTGAGCCTATCTAATGTAACCTATTGTACTGTACCCTTGAATATAATTCTCTCTGATGAGGCTCGTTTTCGCCATATAGGCGTTTTTGGCTGCATAAAAATGTCTAAAAAATCAGATAGTTCACAGAAATGATTTCCAAAATGCTTCACTTTGAGGCGTACAAGCATGTTACAGTCGCAGAGGAAGCGATGTGCCGTCGATCTTCATGTTATTCAAGTACTTCTTTAAGCGGCAGTGGCGCGTGAGCATTCCAACCACTATTTCTACGTGGCATGCTCAAACGAAGCATACGAAGCTCCGCAGTATGGTTCAGGTCCGTTGAGGGGTTTCGTAGTCCCACTTTTTGCAATCGAATCTGCTTTATCGTTATCTTCAATGTTCTCATGTCCAAGAACCCAGATCAAGTTGACCCAGTTTTTACCGGAGACTTCAAAAAGCTCTTTTAGGAAACTCCAGACAAGTATGGATGTAAACTCTTCCGATTAGAGAGTTCTCAAAGGAAAAGTCCGTATACATACACTGCAGCCCTCTGCCTAATTAGAAGGTGCAGCAATGGCATATCTGAGATGAACACCAATGCCAGAAAAAATACCCTTTGTAGGCTCTCCAGCTTTTTCCTGGAACTAACCAAACTAGTTTTTGGCTTCCAGATCAATGAGGCATAAGTTATAATTATTCTAATGATTACCGTATATAAACAGTAAACTACCTTGAGTTTGAGTCCCCAGGTTTTTCCAATTGCGCATCTGCGAGCCCAAAAGGCTGCTCTGACCTTTTTTTACTACCGCATCAACGTGTAGTTTACAGGTTAGTTTAAGGTCAAAGATGACTCCTGAATGCTTAGCTGATGTGGATAAGTCGACCTGCTTGCCATAGAAATTAGGGTTCACGAGATCAAGCAGTACCCTGCGTCTCGTAAAAACCAACAATTGAGAGCATTTTGCACGAGTTCGACTAAAGATCCCGCCTGTTTTCCTGATAACAGTATAACAAGGTCATCTACGTACCATTGTTTATAAAAACCATATTTATTCAACCCACGTATCAAAATCACTAATGACGGGTACCCACAGGGAGAAGGATAAAACTCCTTCCTGCGTACAACCCCTTTTTACCTTTGCTCTCACGTTGAAACCGTGGAGCTAAGATTAGACAATCCTGCCGCATACCATAGAGCGCATTCGCCTAATAACAGTACAGTGGTACACTGCTATCGCTACATCTCTTGTTCGTCCTGCATTTTAATGCTTGAAGTAAATGCATGAAGTGCGTCAATGGTGGATTTTCCTTTCCGTGACGTAGAACTGATTACTATGAAGGGATTTATCTGGTATGATATCCTCCTTCATATGAAAATGGACTAACTTTTCTCATCTCTTCAATACGAAAGAGGTTAGGCTAGTATAGCTATGTACGCCTTAAAAATGTTACACATTGGCCCCATCAAAACATCCAAACCTTCTACCCTACTGTTGAGGGCAAGTTACTGATGTATTATTCCCGCCAAATCATTATGTTCGTGCTTGCACTCTCTCTGAGCGATTACGCGAGAACAATCCATAATGTGCTCGATGGATTCTTTGTTATCTACACATGACGGCCCTGGTGAACCACGTATTGAGTTAACACGTGCTTGCGATAATTTCTGGTGCTGTTAAGCCTGTCCTGAATCGCAATGGCAAATACTGTCTTTTCTGGAAACAGTATCAGGGTAGAATTCGGCCTCGGATTTTATATTATACCCGGATTATGGCTTATTTGCTTCAAGTGAGAACAAGGGATTGATATCGACTAGTTCTACACTCTAAATTTCTCTCAATTATCTGAAATTGCGCTTATCTCGAAAAGAATAACAGTGAATGTTCTCTACTCTACAATCTAGGGCGCCAGCCAATAGCCAAAATGCAAATGATTACGATAGTCTAGCTAATGGCGTTTTTTTAAAATGATTTTAACTTTTTCAGCCAAATATTGGATGACGCACTATTCAATTCATATTGATCTAACGTTTTGAGGAGCTCGCCGTGGACAGCTTTATGTCTCCATGGAGTTTCTAGTTCCTTTATGGTTTCCATCCTGACATACTTCGCCTTCTCTGAGGACAAATTCGAGTATGTGTAATCGAAATCCGTTTTACATATGGTGTTCTAAAGCGCAACATCTCGCTTGCCAACATCTTAGGCTTTTCCTAATTATCGTATGCTGCATACCCTTCGATTCAAGAATCCGTGGATATTTGTATGACACCATCAGTTCATGCCTTTATTTCATTCTCGTTCTCGTTCTCTAGATCTGCGGATTCTTATTCTGCTCTGATAAGCTGCACTCTTCTGCATTTATTTAGCCCGAACTTCATGTAGATACATATGATTGGAAGAATACTTTATGACATCAATCACTTTCTGCAGCTTCTAGTTTGAACTAGCGTATAGCTGTAGGTCATCCATGTATAGAAGATGGGTCAGTTGATGACCATCCTCGTTATCATGTATTTTGAACCCATGAGACATGCTATTTAATGTTTTGTTTGCTTGTATTCAATGTGTGCCATTTGCAAGTTTCTTTCCTGTTTACGAGCTTGCGTCATAGCAACAGCGTCTATGGTGACTAGATCTTTACTGCCTCATGGGTTTCGACGACATTCTTTCTGTTTTTCTGTATGGGTGTCATTCTTGTCTTAGTGAGAATTCACCTTATTTGAAATTATCTCATCTCATATTGGTAGTGTCAATGTCTCGATGTACCGAGGGTGGATGACTTTAATAATATGATGTATCAGCTTTCTTGTTCTAGTTCCTTCCTTAAATTGAGTCATTCGACCCAATTTGCTCCTAACTTTACTGACATCCCTATTCAACCTTGTTTTCCACGGTGGCTCTTGTTCCCTTTGAGGAGAAAAG
>CAKNYM010053712.1:329529-344308 GCA_932195095.1 Andricus curvator | reverse complement strand
TCCTTCTCTGTTGGTTTTTCTTCTTCATTTAAATCCTCTTTATCCTCAGTTTGAGACGGTTTGCTGATGGTAGCTTCGATTTCTTCATCTCCTCCCTCCTCATCGAAGTCGCTCAAAATCTCTAAGACGTTTGCGCAGTCTAGCCCGTTGCAGTTCATACAAATGACGGAACATTGCAGCCCTAACTGCCTGCAACCACTTGCTAAGCCGCATCCTTTTTTGCATTGGCAGGAGATGAATTAGAGAAGAGCCTCAGAAGCTGGATCTTGTATCGTTCTGACAGGAGTAAGGCCCATCGTGCTTCTTTTTCTTCTTTTTTAATAATCTTCCAACCCTAATGTAATTTATTTTAACACTTGCTTCTTGAAATTAATTCACACTCTTCTGTTTCACAGCTGCAATATCACCGTTTTTTAACAATTCTTCACATATAAAATATGTTTCCTCTGCATCAGACATGTTTGCAAAATGCATAACACACAGCACAAAAAAAGCAGAATACACAAAAACAAAATGTAAAGAGACACGGAACGAAAAAGGTACATGAAGCGCGGAATACTCGAAAAAAATGAAGTGATCGCTCCAAAAGCAAATGTTGGACTTAGGTTCTTTATTAACTATCAGCGTCTTAATCGACAAAACTAGAAAGCAAGCTTACCCCTTACATAATATGAGGTCCATCTTGTTACAATTACACGAGGCTAAAATAATTTCAGCTCTTGACATGAGTGAGGCCTTTCACCAGATTCCTATGTAAGAAGAGAGTCTTACTTGGACGATTCATAATGCGCTTTCTCGAACGTTTGCTGTAGATGTTGACCCAGGTGGCGGAAAAAGCAGCCTGACAGATTTTCTGATTTGAAAATCGGAAATGAGGAGCTGTTTTACCATCGCCCTGATTATGAAAAAGCCTTGATAGATGATGAGCATCCCTGGAAAAAAGTAGTCAAACCCGATAACATTCTGGCTGTCCTGCGCGAAAATCATGACGCTCCGAAATCCGGTCATCTGAACAAAGATACAACTTTAGATAGAATTCAACAGAATTATTATTGGCCTAGATTGACCTTAGGCGTTAATTATTACGTTGAAGCTTGCGAGATATGTGTCAAAGTGAAGTTTACTCAAATATCGATTAAGGGACAATTAACTGCAAGATCATTGCAATCCCCTTAGGTACAATTATCTGTCGATACCGTGGTTTCTCAGACACGAACTAAAAAGCGGAATTCTAATTTAATCGTTGTTCAGGATTTATACATAAAATATATTGAGCTATTTCCGGTCTCTCAAAGAACTGATAAGTATGTAGTCAGAGTACTTGATACGATTTTCGATAGCTGCGGCACTCCAAAATCCATTGGCACAGATAATAAAACCGAATAGATCAACAAGGACGTAAGAGCCTCACTGACGGCTAGAGGATTCAAACACTTAACTACCCAATTGACTCATCCCCAAAGTAATTCAGTTGAACGTGTGAATAAGAGAATCAAATCAATGATATCCGCGTTTATCAATGACAGTCACAAGGAATAGGATGAGAACTTGTCAAAAATCCAATTAGCTCACAATACTGTGCCGCATTCGAGAAGTAGGATATCTCTTTTCTTCCTGAATCATGGTCGCGTGGCCGTTATTAAATATGTAACAAAATCCGCTGAAAATGAAGAAGACATCATAACTGTCATTAAATAGAAAATCGGTCAGAGAAATACTACCCATACCCATGCCCGTACCCAGTGAAATGGAGTCATCTGCGGCATATATACTCATGCTAAAGAACTTACCTGATACCTCAGCAGCAAAGGTGTCCAGTGTATAGCCTCTGCTTCAAAATTTAAAGGCATAAAACAATAGGTTATAACCGTAGTGCTACGGGACCTAAATGAATTAACCTTACAAGACACTATAATAATAATAGTTTTTCGTCGACTGACTATATAAGGAAGGAAGTAGAACCAAAAAGCTGATACACCATGTTGATAGAACCATCCACCCTCGGTACATCGAAACATTGACACCAGCAATATTAGATGATATTATAGACTACAAACGGCAGAGACTTGATGTTCTTACTGCTAGACTGCGTCGATATGAGAAAAGCAGTGCAAGAAGGCAAGGTATTTTGATCATGGACAACCAAAGATTACTAGATTAATACGCATTACGACGGGTATCTTTCAAGGAGACTCTTTTAGTGCAATGTGGTTCTGTTCAGCATTGAGCACATTGAGCAAAACATTAAACAACATGTCTCATAGGTTCTGAATACATGATAATGAGGATGGTCATTAATTGAACCATCTTCTATACATGGATGATCTGAAGCTATACGATTGTTCGGACGATAAACTACAGTAAATGATTGATGTCACAAAGCAGTTTTTCAATGATATCCACGTGGAGTTCGGACTACATAAACGCAGAACAGTCCATTGAACCAGAGGAGAATTAGGGTCCCCAGAGCAAGAGAAACAACACGAGAATGACAAACAAGGTCAGGGCAATCAACTCCTAGGCAATCCCTGTCCTCACATACACTTTGGGGCTCATTAAATGGTCGAACACCGACCTTGAATGGCTTAACAGAACAATCCGCGTAGAAATAACCATTTATAAGCCCATTTTAAGAGCAAGCGAGATTTTGCGCTTAACAACACCATCTGGAAGGCTGATCTCGATTACACCCAATTGAATTTTTTTCTCAGAGCAAGCCTTGAATATCAGGGCAGAAACCATAAAGGAATTAGAAACGCAATGGAGACAAAGAGCCATCCACGGCGAGCAAATCAAAAACATGAAGTGGATAGTGAGGCATCGAATATTTGGCTAACAAAGGTCCTCCTATTTCCAGAAACGAAAGGATTCATCATTTCGATATCGAACAGGGTTGTCAGCGCCACAAAGTATCGCAAACACATGTTACATCAAGACTTGGTTGACCGGTGCCGATTGTGTGCAGATACCAAAAACTCCATCCAGCACATTATTGATGGTTGTCGCCTAATGGCTCAGAGAGAGTATTCCCCCATACAACGATGTCGTGGGCATAATACATCAACATCTTGCCCTAAACTTGGGAACCTTAACAGAAGGGATGCCTTTCTATAAATACATTCCAGTTCACCTTTTTAGAAAGCAAACATTACATCTTATATTGGGATTCTGATATCCAGACGCTTATCTCATTAGGCACTTGACTAAGTCCGTGGCTGATGATGAAAAATCGTTTTCACCCGAGAACATGTTGAAAAGAAAAAAAATAATAATCAGGTATTATTCCATGGGTGGCACTTCGAGCGCCAGATCTTGTTTTTGAACTCCGCTGATTTCCCGGCAATACCGCTTCTCATCCGCCTTAAAGGCCTTGTTCTAAACTTTTCTAGCGTTATATTTCTTGTATCTGCGCAGCCTATCAGTCAGGACACAGAGCCTCTGTCGGAAGGAGTAAATCACTTCGTCCATGGTAGTGTCTGGTGTCATGGACGGAATATTGCGAATATTGCGTCAGCTTCTGAGATGCTACCAGTACCCTACTGGGTCCTAAATGTTCAAGATATTCAGTGCATCGTGCGTGCAAATAGCCTGTAGCCGAAATCACATTATGATAAATAGATGCATGTTTCACATTTTGTTATATTGTGTTTACCTTATGCCTTACCTCGCTATACTAATGGATCTTGGTTGTATAGGTTGCCTGCAAATTCCGGTTGAGTAGACAAGTAATGTTGATTATGTAGACAAGGAATGTCGATTACGTAGACTCTTCTGCTTTTTTCCTCACGCATCACGATGTCGGATTTTTTGACTCAGATATAATGCTCCGTCTGGATAGTGATATTCCAATATAAGATGTAATCTTCGTTTTCTATCACGGTCACTAGAATGTATCTATAGAAAGGCATCCGTTCTGTTACGAGTCTTAGGTTTACGGCAGTTTGTTGGAGTATAATGCCCTCCAGATGATTATGTCTGTGCGTACATTCTCTCTGTGCCATTAGGCGACTATCATCAATAATGTGCTCAATAAAAACTCTGTCCTGAATCGCAATGACGAATCCTTCTATTTCTAAAAACAGGACTCCATTTTTCAGCCAAATATTGGATGCCTCACTATCCACTTCATGTTCATCTAAAGTTTCAGGGTGCTTGCTGTGGTAGAACTACCCTTTCGACCGCCAAATTACTGTAGTGCATTTGGTGCTTCGTCATTTCTTTACGGATGGTTCTGTTTGCCGAGTTAAAAGAACTCCTGAGAATTAGTCTTAGTCTAGCAGTGAAGGCAGTTTTCAAGCTTTATGCTTAATGCTTTATGCTGAAAACCCTTAGATTCAAGAACAGCCAGGTGTATAGAAAATGAGTCACTTGGTGACAACCCTCATCATCATGTATTCTAAACCCATGACACATGCTATTCCGTGTTTTGCTTAATGGGTTTAACAATAAACAGAACCATAGTGCTCTGAAGGAGTATTCTTGAAAGATACCCGCCGTAATGCGTATTGATCTAGTAATCCTTGGTTGTCCATGGTCAAAATACTTGATTCTTGTGCACCAAAGCAACATCGTACCACTTGAAAATTCGATGATGCGTGGGTAGAATTGGAAATTTTCAAGACTAAGCAAATAGTCATGTGGTATAGAAGAAAACGCTCACTTGTAGTCAATGAATGCCATGTGCAAGTTTCTTTGCTGTTTTTGAGCTTGCGTAATGGCAACAGAGTCTATGGTGGCAATATATTTGGTACGTTGTACCTTTGAGCATAAAGCCTGGAATCAGATCTGGACGTTTGATTATCTTCTGAAAACACCTTGCCAAACTCAGGGTGCACATTCCTCAGGTACTTGTACTAGATATTGTGCACTATGGTCGGGACTGGAGATTTCCAGTCACTTGCCTTTTTTAAGACCGTTGAAATTTCTATGTCCTCTCATGTTGCTAGTGTCAATGTCTCGATGTAGCAAGTGTGGATGATTTTAGTAACATGGCGTATCAGCTTTCTGGTTCCATTTACTTTCTTATATTGAGTCAGTCGACCCAATTCGCACCTTACTTTGGAGGCTGCCGTACCTAACTTGATCTTCCTTGGTGGTTCTCGATCCCTTTCTGGGGTCAAGACTGCATTTGTAGTTCTAGTTATGCGGCTTAACGTTTTAACGGCTGCCGCAGCTGCACAATGCGAAAGAGCTTGCACCTCGAACGCCGTTAGCGTCGCGTTCAAATGCATAAGTGAAAAATTGCTTTTCAGGTGTTCTTTTAGTGCACGCAGATCCTTTCTGAAGTTTATCTTAGGCAGATAAGGCCTTTGTGTTGGTTCTACATGTCTGAACTCTAGTAAAGCACGACCGAAATTCCTTTCAAGGTTTTGTAGTTTTTCTGGAATTTCGCTGTTTATTGTCCTGCACGCATCTCTCTCTCTCTGTCTCTCTCTCGAGCAATCTCCCACACACGGTCGAGAACTTTCCTTATCTCACTCACTCTCGCACATGGAAATCTGACTCTTTTCACACATGAACGAGCAATCTCCCACACACGGTCGAGAATTCTCCTTCGCATATCTATCTCTTTCTTTCTTAAAGAGACTATAATGTTACTATTTATTATTATATTATTTATTTTTCATATATCATTTATTTATTCTTTATATTATTTATTGAATTGTTATACATTATTTATTTATTATATTAATTACATTTTAATATTTCTATATTACTACGCACGCACACACACGCCCTGCAAATACTTCACTTTCTCCTCTTCCTTTTATTTATTAACTATGGCGCATTTGGCAAGCGGGATTTGATTCCACTTTCAATGCTTCATCAATTGTCGAGTTGAGTGACGATGCGCCGCAACAATTCTGGACACCGGATGTTCGTCTTGAGCTATTGGAGAATTATTGGGCCGCATTCCAGGAGAATCATATGGGACTCACCCATCAGCCTCCAGATGCGGACTACGATGTGGAAAACTCCTACGGAGACATCGAGAATGCTCACGTCAACGCACGCACTCGAATCTGCGAGTAGCCACGCAGGTTCGAGCCTCCACTGGTCACCAACAACAGCAGCAACAGGTTAAACAACAACAACAACATCAGGTTCAGCCGCAAGTTCAACAACGGCAAAACCAACAAGCGCAGCAGCAATAAGTACAGCCGCAAGTCCAACAACAGCAGAAACAAATGCAGGCACAGCAAGTTCAGCAGCAACAACAAATTCAGGTTCAACAGCAGGTTCAGCAGCAGCAACAATCATGCCCCAGCAACAGCAGCAAGCTGTTTCGATGACTCAATCTCGCCAGCAGTGTGGAACAACAATTACAACGATGGCTGCTCATCCACATGCAGTACAAGTCATTCAGCAACCCCTCCAGAGTCAGGCATACCACTTGCAACAACTTCACAACACCCAAGGGACGCCCTTAATCATGCCAGGAAATTCAGCGCTTCATCCTGCTGGTATCAATCCATCATCTATTCAGAATCCAAGGATTCCTAACCGGATATTTACCCGCACTCACTTGCACATTCATCCAGCCGACGATTCCCCGTCTGTGACCGTTGGACTTTGTTGCCTCCAGAAATCGAACTTTGCTACAACGGCAGGGCTTACAAATAAACAAGCAATGCACGATTGGCAAGGACTGGATCTCGCCGACCCACTGTTCGGACATCCTAGAGCTGTCGATCTTCTACTTGGAGTCGACGTTTGCCCTTTGTTCCTGCGACCCGAGCTACTCCGGCGAAACGACATGATGGCTCAAAGGACCGCTGTTGGTTGGATCATAACAGGCAGAGCACCGTCAAGAGATGTTAATTCGACCACAACCACTTTTACCACACTCCTAACTTGTGCGGAGAGGACATGGCATGATAAGCTCATTTCCTCAATGCAACGGTTCTGAGAATTGGAGGATTTACCACGGGTCTCACACCCGTCCCCGTTGGACGAAGAGCGCGAAGTCATCTTCGCTTATCACCAACGAACTTCTGAAGGACGATATATAGTTCGCCTACCCTTGAAACAAGAAGGTCTAGAAATGTTCGGCGAAAATTTAAATGGAGCCATAGCTTCTCTAAGCTCCTTGCATCGGAAATGAAGTCAGGATGTCGAAATGGCAGAGGCGTACACTTGTTTTATGATGTAATACGATCGACTTAGTCACATGAGACCTGTACCTCCAACCGAGCTGAGCGCGAACGCTCGCCCCACTTACTGCCTACCACATCATGGAATCTGGCAACGGGGAGATAATCATCGCCGCCTGAGAATAGTCTTCAATGCATCTAGACCTACGTCCACTGGCTACAGTCTCAATGACACGCTTCACACTGGGTCTAAACTGCAAACCAATTTAAGCCACGTGTTGATTCGATGGAGACGACACAGAATTGCTTGCGGCGCCGATGTCTGCATTACGTATCGGCAGATTTTGGTGAATGACCCAGACATCGATCTGCAACGCATCGTATGGACTGCCCGCGAGAATGACCCAGTCGTACACTACCAACTGTTGACTGTGACTTATGCCCAAGTACTTTGAAGGATCGCTTTGTCCACGACATTTCGACGTGATGCAATGACCTTCGAGAAGCGAAGCATTTACAGGATCAGCTTATTCATCTTCTGCAGCTTGGCGGATTTCCTTTCCGCAAATGGATCGCCAATCGACCGGAGCTACTAGAAGATTCATCCGAACAAGACCGTCATCAACGAGCTCGGCGTTTTCTGGGATCCGCAGAATGATTGTTTCCGTCTGACTCCACCCGAGATCGACTCAAATATTTTGACGAAGCGCAATATTCTCGCCACCGCTGCTAGATTCTTTGATCCTTGCGGTTGGATCGCGCCCGTCACTCTAATACGAAACCCAAGGGCTACATCGCCGTCTTCGTATGCTTCGCTACCACAATGTTGCATCACGAACTCGTTGGCGACATGACAACCGACAGCTTGATGGCGGCTTTGAAGAGATTCTTCAGTCGCAGAGGCAAGCCTTCAGAGATGTGGAGAGACAACAGCGCATATTTCCACCGGGCTGATTTTGAGTTGCGGGACGCTTTTGAATCTTCGCAGCTGAATTGGACCTCTGATTGGAGGACCGTTGATCTCAATACCCGATCTCGAAATGCAAGGGCAAAATCCCGATCAACCCACCCATTGGAAGTTAGAGCTCTCCGCAATCAGTTTTGGAACCGCTGGAGTCTCGAGTACCTAAATACACTTCAGCAGAGAACGAAATAGACTCGATCTCGAAGGAACCTCAATGTCGGAGATATGGTTGTGGTTGTTGACCCCAGTCTCCTGTCAGCCAATGGGCGGTGGCCTCTGGCTCGCATTCTCAAGACCGACCCAGGCCAGGACGGTCTGGTACGAGTAGCCACCATCAAAACCTCCAATGGCGAATATGTGCGGCCAATCGCCAAGTTCGCATCATCGCTTTTGGATGCTGTGTCGGAGCGACCAATGGAAGCTACCTCAGTCGAATCGGAGCATGTAAATTCGACCTTTACGACGGGCGGCTAGCAGATAGTCGTTCAAGGAACGAGAAGGACGGTATGTTTGGGTTCGACTCGTCTCCCGTGGAGGGCGCCACTTGAGGGCCGTCAAGTTCCCTCTCATCGGCTGCCGCGCGTCGACGTACCCAGTCACTCTTCGTGCTTCGACCAGAGCGGACGTGCGTTAGAACTGTGCGTGTGTGACTCCACAGTAGAACCTAAACCGTGTAGTGCAGTTCATAAGAAATAATGTCAGTTATCTCACCAGCTCAGCGACTATTGAATCTCCAATTTCCCGTCACCCACTCCTTCCACACAAAACAAACACACTGTTTAATGTTTATCGCAGATGTTTTCGCTTGCCAGTTGTTTGATTATTGAGATCTGCCTGACCATCTCGCAGCTCACTGTCGCCACCATCACGCATGCTGTGGCGACCAGGAGTGGTTTGAAAGGCGGCCTAACGATCTGCGGAAAGCGACAAGCGTTTGAAAATCTTTAGTGAACTCTCCATGATGATTTATTTGTTTTTGTGTTCCTCTTTGTCCCTTTTCTCTTCGTTCTCCGCCTGTCTGGCATGGAAAACCCTGTCAGTAGCAGCGCTATCACCAACATAGCCAGCAAAGTCATGAGACGAAAGCTCGAACCCTACCGCGACGTCAACGCGAGAACACCTTTGATTATTATTATTTTAATTATCATTAAAACAATAAAGAAGCTGATTGTTGTCTCAGGCTTACGATGGTTATAGCCCAATATATCGAAGGAATTTTCGTTAGAGTTCGATTTTGAATAATTAGACGGTTTTATTCCGGTATATATCATCAGTCATGGACACATTTTTGTAATGCAGTCAAGTGATCTGATAAGAGCAGTATGTCTCATTTGAAGTATTGGGCAAATCCTTGTATTTACACCACCATCCATTGATCGACAGCTTTAGGTGGAATCTGAGCCATCAGAATCGTGGTAAGAGTACATAGAAAAATGTTCAGAGGTATCGGCTCAGGGATCCCCCCCCCCCTCCATGGTTATATTAGGATTGGTAAGGGAAAATAACTGTTCATAGCACTGTGGTAAAACCTACTGCATTGTACCCATAAATTAACCATCGTCCGCGAGGTTAGTCTTTGCCATATAGGCACTGGCTAATTCACAGGAGATGCCGTCAAATTCCACGGGGTTGAGGCAATAATCCCCCAGATATTTTTACCTAAAGCATGCTAGTGCGTCAAATTCACAGAGTATGTGATGAGCTGTCTCCTCACGATGAGCAAACTTTCGGCAACGTGGGTCGTTTTCCATCTCCATGTTGGTTAGGTGTTTTTTTAACTGCAATGGCCTACAAGTACTTCTGCTGCCACCTTAATTAATTTTGTGATGTTACAGTCTTACCTGAAAATTTTGTTGTGAGATATTACATTCATTTGTGAACGGCTCCTTTCCTCTTGGGCGAGACTATTTTCGAAGGACGGATGATCGGCCAAGGGCCAAGTAATTTTAATACCTATTTCTGCCTTTTATAAATTCACATCTCCATGGGCAATTCATAAGGAGTAAGAGAAAGAGTCTCTCTTTTTAACTCTTGGGTTTTTCCTTTTTTTGTTCAGCGAGGTTTGAAGCCCGAGGAGATATGGAAGCAGGAGCGGATAACCTACCTGAACCAGCGACCAAGGTTCAGCTGTATGGACGACATAATAGCAAGGTGAGTTGAAGTCGCACTGGTCCAGGCGCAACCAAGAATTGCTTACCGTGGGTGGATTGTGAATGCGATTCCTGCATTCCAGATCATGTACCTGGGACGATTTAAATCTCAGCGCGTTGAATTTTCCAAAGTACTACCACCACCATCAGAGATATATGTCAAGCCGATAATGCTCGTTGCTCGTTCGTTATCGGTCGTTCCTTTTTCTGTTAATCCCCGATGAAACGCGGTTTGAAAGATGACATCTTTTACGAGAATAGAAATTTCCTGTCAATATAACCCCTAGAAGGAATACGTTAACCATTAAAGACACGAAAATAAACATTTTGGTGATTCTACATTTTTTTGATTCAGTTTCATTTATTAAGAAGTTTGTAAATAAAAATTATTGAATTGTACGTGATCATTTTTGAGACGAGAAGTTCGCGCAGATGGATTTTGCAAATTGATCGGATCGTCTGTTTATCGTATATCTCGTTTGATAGGTATCACTAACTACCATCTCTTGGGTAGCAGTGTGTCGAATTTCGACACCGTCCGCCATGATACTCCAGCAGCGCAGAAGACGCAACTGAACCAACTGCGCTGAGTAGGGGAAGGATCTGGCGGTCGACGCGCCAACGACAATAGCAACATTAGCGTCTTTTGTCGGTCGAGCTTCGTATGAAACACTTATGTTAAGTCGCGTTCCTTGTGAGTTTCTTATACCGCAGACTCAAGTTGGAAATCTTTGTTCTGAAACGGCATGAGTGAACGCGGAGAAATATTATTAAATATTTATCGCTCCAGGGCGAAAGTTAACTTCGATTTTTAAAGCTTGTTGAGTAAACTTTTTATGAGGGAATCATTGTCAGCTGGATTCGGCACTAGGTTTCTGTAATTTAAAGTGACCTACGACCGCCTACAGAGAAACTGAGCAAGAGACAGTTTTTTATTACTTTTCAGGTAGCAAGGGTGATTTTCTTTCAGGGCGAAAAGTTGAGAGAAGCCTGGCGTTAAACAAAATAAAATATGAAGTCTTGAGCGAATCTTGGAATTAAACAATTTCAGCCAATTTAAAATTATAATAAAAGGGGCAGTTGCGTGCCTTGCATGAAAGAGCCTACTAAATTTTCATTTTTTTTAAGTTGGCTCTATTCAAAAAGTGAGAAATATCTTACTCAAACAGGATATTGCTACCTAGGTAAAATTTAATATTGCAGGGGAATTAGAAATAAACTTTGGACTACTGACAACACATAATCTGTAAGAAAATGGTCATAAGAATTAAACACTGCCGTGCTGTCTAAAAAAATACCAACATAAATAAAATTCTAAATCAAAACAACTAGAAAAATATTTTCTAAAAATCGATCCTAGACAGCGAAATATAAAAGTATACTCCTAACCCTTATGATAAATGAGTTTACTTGATTCAGCAATTGTATTGTAAAAATTACAGTCGTACGAAAACGCGACTTGTAACCTTCTAATTGATGACAACATCACAAGATTGCTTTCTATTACTTTAGGTGTATATCCACAGCGTATCCTGGACAGCAAATTTCGTCTTTCCCTAGAAACATCAAATCCTGCTATCAAAAATCCCCACCGAATGATTTTTACAACGAGCCGATGAGCTAAAATATTTTTCAGTCTGAAGAAGAACATACCCGCGAGTGGTTCTTCCCTCGGTAACTTTTTGAAATTTCGAGAGATAAAAGTTGTAATTGCCGGGTCTGTAGTTCGGGATTGGCATTTGCTAATATCATTATAAAGGTTAGTAAAAATAACGCCGTGCGAACGTTAAACCCTTCTTTTGGAAGAAAACTTGCCGACGAGTCATTTTAATTTTTTACAAGTTCAATCGAAGCTTAGTGCAAACGGAAGATGGGAGATACCGTGAAAAGAATCTCGGAGAAGATTCCTTTCTCGAAACTCAAAACGAGAGGAAAATTTTCTAAGAACAATTTTAGTCTGAGATTAACTAGGAAAAAAAATATAGAAGAGGAGACTTTTTGATAGTACTGTCCCTTTTCCTGCTCAGAGCAATCTATCTCTTTTTCAAGTTAATTTTAATTGAAATTGAGAGACTAGAAGGTGTGTGTAGAACGCGAAGGTTCCGAATAAAATCTAATCTCGCCCATCCCCATGATGAACATCGCAGGGAAGCAAAGACTCTTTTTCTTTCTCTCTACGACCAGTCTTCCTTGAAAATGGTAGTGTAGGACTACCCTACAATTGGTAATGTACACTGTACCGTTTTCATAGAATTCTTTATAATTTCTTAGAAACTTTTAATATTGCATTTCATTTTAAAGCAAACCTTTGTCTCTTCTTATATTTATCCCCCCAGACATAAGCATGGCTATAGCAGTTTGTAAAGCCTCCACTACCTTATATCAAAATTCCAAAACGTTAATTAGTTTTGGTTAAAAATTTCTTAGGATGCACTATTTTCTTGGTTTCCCTCGAATATTTGGCGTGTTCCTCCGAAAGCCACCTTTCTATGGCAGCCGATGAAGGGCTAATTCGAGGGTGGTAACTTCTCAGGTACCCACCTTCCCAGCGGACACTGTTATGTAACTGTGATGTAACAGTTCTAGAACAGAAAAGAACAGGTTCTGTAACATGATTAGAACATACTCAGACCATGATCTAAGTAATATCGTCTCCAAATCGACAGCGTTATATGTGAAAAAAAAATTTCAGAACAATTTAGGAACAGGGTTACAGAGTAACCATGTTCTGTAATAGTGCCGTAACACATATCTAACAGTCCTACGATGTGAATTTGTTTTGTGATCGTTCTATAACAATTCTGGAACAGCGTTATATATGAAAAAATATTTTTAGAACGATTTAGGAACAGGGTTAAAGAGTAATCGTGTTCTGTAATAGTGCCGTAACACATATGTAACAGTGTCACGGTGTACATTTTTTCTGTGATAATTCTGTAACCATTCTGGAATAGCGCTATATGTCAAAAATTATTTTCAGATCAATTTAGGAACAGGGTTACACAGTAACCATGTCCTGTAATAGTGCCGTAATACATATGCAATAATGTTACGATGTAAATTTGTTCTGAAATCGATCCCTTACAATGCCATGGCGGTGTTACAACGTTTTTGCATTTATTGTAACAATTCCGTACCAGTGTTACAAGGATATGTGACAAAAAATGTTTTTTGTATTATTGCTGCACTTAGTTTATATTTTAAATAACCCAATTTCACGCATCGTCCCCTACACATATAATCGCACGCTTGAACCCAATGAAAAATTGCACTCGCTGGGGATTCGAACCGTACCCAAACTACCTAACCCGTATGTACCTAGTCGAGGCCTTAGCCAATTGAGCTATGGAACCGCTTGAACGCTCCTGACGAAATTTCGGCCATGTTTTCAAATGTTGAGTCAGCTATTTGAAAGCATACATTATGTATGCATAATGTATATATTCATTGTAAAAGAAAAGATAAAATGATTAATCGTGTACTATCATTTTTGAAATTTTTTGGAAGTTTTATTTATATATCTGATTTAGTTTCATATTGATTGAAAACGTAATCGTCGCTACTTTTCTCATTTATCATAGTTACACATTTTTTGTGTGAATAAACTCCTCAAAATTTCTGCCGGTCTGCTAATTCTCGACCAATATCGACCATAAGCTAAATAGTACACTATCGTCGGAAATTGCCGGTAGAATCAGCGAAAGTACTATTAAAAATCACTGCTCACTTTAAAACGTGATTACAGTTTTAAAAAATGCAAGCATTTCTCGAATTTTGTACCTCTAATTCATATTGTGACACGACCTAGGTTTTAAGGTCTTATCATTAATTTAAGGCAATACAACTTGAAAAATCTCCACGGGTTCCCGAGGTACGCCTCAAAATGTCCAAGTCTCAAACTTCAATTTTGAGTCGGCCATCAATGCAGATGGCCGGAGTTGCTGCTAAAGCGACTGAAATTCGGCGCAGACACGCTTGGACATTTTTAGTCGTATCTCGAGAACCCGTGAAGATTTTTGAAGCTTCATTAGCTTAAATTAAAGATAAGACCCTAAAAACTGTGTGGCGTGAATGTGAGATTTTTGCTACAACTTTCCTAGGTCATGCCACAAGCTCAAGTCAAAGTACAAATTTCGTGAAATTCTTGCATATTCTTAAAACTGCTCACATGTTATATCCTCTTCAAAATATCAAAAATATCTTGAAAGGGATTATTCGACGCGTGATTTGATGAGCGTTTTAACGGGTTTAAAAAAAATTCTTGCCTCTTTTGAGAACGAGTAATCGCGTTTCGAAGTCAAGAGTGATTATTATTAGTAGTACTTTCGCTGATCGTACCGGCAATTTCCGATGGTAGGCATGGTCAATATTTGACGCGAATCATCAGACCGCAATAACAAAATGTTTAACTGTGATAAATGAGGACAGTGACGACGACTAAATTTTTAGTCAATATGTAACTAAATAAGATCAAAAATGAAGCTCCCAAAAAATTTCAAAAATGATAGAGTACCACGAATAATTATTGTATCTTTTCTTTTACAATGTATATATATATATATATATATATA
>CAKNYM010053712.1:308581-329129 GCA_932195095.1 Andricus curvator | reverse complement strand
GTATCTAATTTATAAATTTCGTAAAAAAGCTGAGATAGTTCTTGAGTTTTATCACGCGAAAAAATTGAAAAAACAATTTGAACATTTTTTTGAGATTGACTGATTGAAGGAAGTCTTATGCATTTTTTCAGATTTTTTCTAACAATAGAAACAGATAAAAACCGCATTACCGCATCTAACTCATCCAATATGGCGGCTAACGGTTTCAAATTTTGGGACATTTTTTTTTCTTTCTGATTAGATGCGTTTAAATGGTTGGCTCAACATGTTATGACCTTTGGGGGAATTTTTGCATGCTTACCCGGCTATACGCTCAAAAAATGAAAGGTTATAAAATAAAATATTTTCTTCCTGGTTGGCCCGATCGTCGGCATAATTCTGGTCTAAGATCGTTACAGAACAGTGTGCCCTTTAAGTTCAATTTCTGTAACACGTGTGACATTCTAGTGACGTATCAGTTATATCACTCTGTGTTATACCAGTTACATTACGGAATTCCAGAACTGTTTCGCATCCTTACAGTAACAGCATTACAAAACATTGTGACCTTTATGTTTCGTTCTTGGAACACGTGTGACATTCTAGTGACAAAACAGTTCTATCACTCTGTTCTATATCAGTTACATTACAGAATTCCAGAACGGTTACATTTCTTTACAGTAACAACGTTACAGAACAGTGTGACCTTCATGTTCCGTTTTTGGAACACGTGTGACATTTCAGTATCGTAACAGTTCTATCACTCTGTTCTATATTAGTTACATTACAGAATTCCAGAACTGTTACATATCCTCACAGTAACAGCGTTACGGAATAGTGTGACCTTTATGTTCCGTTCTTGGAACACGTGTGACATTCTAGTGACAAAACAGTTATATCACTCTGTTCTATATCAGTTACAATACAGAATTCCAGAACAGTTACATATCCTTACAGTAACAGCTTTACATAACAGTGTGACCTTCATGTTTCGTTTTTGGAACACGTGTGACATTTGAGTGACATAACAGTTCTATCATTCTGTTCTATATTAGTTACATTACAAAATTCCAGAACTGTTACGTATCCTAATAGTAACACCGTTACAGAGCAGTGTGTCCTTAATGTTCTGTAATTGTTATGGCATACGATTGTAACAACGTTATGTATAAATGTTCCCTTTTTGTTATGTAACATTTACAGAACGTGCTCGCTGGGTTCCACTTAAGATGTGTCAAGGCTTGGCGAAGACCCTTTGGTTCAAAATAGGGCTAATGTGTCAGATCCTGACGCCACCCGTCCACCAGCGCTGTCGGAGAAGATATACGTGCTCTCTCCGCCATCAGTTATGGACTGCCTCGGTATGGAGAGGGCATTTTTGTTTAATAATTCAGAATAACGGCGATCTTACTTGTATCACGCGGAAAGCTCCGTGATATCGATTATTGAGTTGAGCTGAGACAAACCCCTTTCCTTACCAGATAAATTCACCCATCATTTCAGGACATCATCGCTCGCTTGGTACCTGAAATCTCGATGTGATGTATTTTAGTACCGAGTTTTCCTCTCCTGCGCTTCTTTCAAGTGGATGGTTACTAAGCCACGCAGCTCCCATGAAGGCTTTATACCTTGAGCTCAGCGCTTCCTGCCAGGTTCTATGATATCCGCTAATTTGGCCTGGGGGTGGTATGCAGGCCTAGTCATGTGGTGGATGCCGTTACACTGAGCTAATTGAGCAATGAATTTATTGATAAACTCTGTTCCGTCGTCTGTGTGAATAACTTCGGGCTTTCCCCAACAAGAGAGTGTAAGATCGTCAAAGGTGACACACAAACTATTGGAATTGGTTACTTGCAGGGCCTTGCACCCTTGTCGAGTTTAAGACACAGCCACGAAAGACATTGATATACTGATTGCTTGGCCTACTACACGTATACAGGTCCGTGCGATCCATTGAAACTACCTCCCATGGCTGGTCGACGACTCTTTTTCACATTAGACCTGGTCGGGCCTGTTGCGAAGCTTGATTACGTTAACAGACATTTGACTCATTTGACGATCTTAAAATTTCTTTCTTTGATATCTCCCTCGAAAATCTCATTGATACCCTATCAGAAGTAAGATCTAATGCTCTGGAATATCTATTAAACTGGCACGTCTAGCTCTTCCTGTCATTTTCCCTGTTCACCTTCACATTTACAATGTCCTATCGCCCTTTCGCCCTATATCTATCCTATGTGCCTTATCTAAGCCTTTAGAGCGTATTGTCCATCAACAACTTTCGGAATACATTAACACCAATAATTCAATGGATTCAATGCAGACAGATTTCAGGGCAAGTCACACTACACTCACGGCCTCTTTAAAAGTGACATCTGACTTCGAAAAAACAATGGATAATAGAAAGACCACTATCGTTGTCCTCTTTGACTTCTCGAAGGCGTTTGATACTGTGGATCACAAGCTGCTGTTGCCAAAGCTCAGACTTCTCAATCTTTCTAATATAGGAATCAAATGTGTTAAATCTTATCTGTTCAACTGGTCTCATTAGGTATGTAACAGTGAGGGGGAGCATTCAGCTAAGGAAGAGGTGAAGAGGAGAGTCCCACATGACTCCACTCTAGGGCCTATCTTATTTAACGTTCATACTTCTGACCTTGATTGTGAATTGCGATACTACAATTATCATAAATATGCGGATGATTTCAAGCTGTACCTCTCCGGATCTATTACTGCAGACATGCCCAGCTAGGGGGAATTCCCGCCGGGAATACGTGCTCCGCGTCCACCTCTATTTCTTCTAGAGCGTGGGAGTAGTGGTAGAGGCATGCGAGATCTCTCCTCTGTGACGTCACGTAGCACCGTATATACGAAATATCTATCGGGGTGCTTGAGGGCGACTAAATATCCAATATAAAAATTTAATAGTGAATAGAATTTTAATTATTTTATTTCAGTATGTTTACATTGATTTTCAATGCATGTACCTGTAATTCAAAAAAGAAGTTTATAAAGTGTTTCTGTGTTGTACGTCATTGAATATTTTGATGTCACCGTTTTTTACATTGTATGTCTAATGTACACAAATGTTGGCTGAACCTTTTTGCACTATAACAATATATTAACATCATGCACAAGGTAGAAAAGTAAGTTATAGAAATGAAATACAATTATAAAATCTCCATCCTATTCAGTATCAATAAATTCAGATATGTTTCAATAGACCCAGCTGACACGTTCCGTAAATGTTACATAATAAAAACGAAACATTCATACATAACATTGTTACAATCGTGTGCCATAACAATTATAGAACATAAACGTCACACTGTTCTGTAACACTGTAACTGTAAGTATATGTAACAGTTCTGGAATTCTGTAATGTAACTAATATAGAACAGAGTCACTAGAGTGTCACACGTGTTCCAGGAACGGAACATAAAGGTCAATGTTCTGTAACGCTGTTACTCTCAGGATATGTTTCGTTCCGACTTTTATAAATTGGATCTAGTAGCTTCCTTCTAGAGGACCAAACTGACCAAATAAATTTTTAACACTAAACCTCTTCTTTTTTATGGATTATTGTCACTTATCTACTTGTTTAATTTTTTGAGTTCTATATTTGTACAAATTTCCTCATCCGCTCTATAACTTGATACGGGATTTCAGGGATATTTAGATGAAAATCATTCTAAATGAACTAAATAGAATATACATAAAACAGGCATGTTTATTATAACACAAATAACTTCATATAAATTAAACGATACTACGTTACCAATTTTTTGTTGTAATTCTTATTTTTCTATCCTATTCTATCATCCTCGATAGATGAGAAAAGAGAAAGAAAAAGATGGATATCACCGATCTATCTTTCTCTATTTCATTTATCGAAGACGGGCAGTTTAACTGTTCATAGCCAGATCACTTTAGCTATTCTTGTCCTTACGCGCTTTCACGCATGCACATCGTTTCCACTTCAATAGTATTATTCACAACAGTTCTTAGTGGACCTGAACCTAAATTTCTGAGGATACTTTTAAATCCTCCAACAATTTACTAATCCTTTCGTGAATTAGACTATTTCGAATACTGTACAATAATTGCTTTATTTCCGTTTTGAGTTTCGGAATTAGAGATATTATGTGGCGATTCCTCGCGTTACTCTTTAAACTTTGCCAACTCTATACTCACTTCCTCTCAACTCACTTCACCTATTATTTTTCTTTAGTCTGCGCACTATACCGATAATAGTGCGGGATTTCGCAGATTCCTAGTCGTGAATTTTCTACCACGTAACATGCACGTACCCGGACGTGCCCACGGCCAATTTCAAAATTATATTTTGATTGAAAAATTACTTCAAAATTCCTTGGCAAAGCTACAGTTGCCCCTGATATCAAATTCCGAGAGCTCACACCAGGAGGTGGGAATTTATCAAGCGGTTTTACGTTCGACCCACCAAACGAATTGGATAACAAAAGAAAACCCTGCGTACTTATTAATTGTTGCTGAAGTTCTGATGCTAAGTCGAGTGGCGCTTCAGGACCGCGGTCGGGTGCCGTTAATCGCGGATCAATTAGAGGAGAGGTTCTCTTCGGTACGAGAATCTCCTTCGACTACCCTGAGTTGAATTTGCTCATCACGATCGTTAGGTCAGATTTGGTTATTGGGTGGGGTAATTTTGTTTAGTAAGAATTTCGAAAGTAGAGCGACCGCAGAAAGTTTATTGATAATAAAGCCGAATTGTTGATTTGTAACAAATTTTCATTGTAAAATGGTCGCTCTGTGCCTATGTAGGAATATTAAAAATTTGCTGAGTATGAGGGTATTCCTGAATATTTGTTAATTATTTGCCTGCGAGGTCTGAGAGAATTTTATTTCTGAAATCCTGTCGGGCACTTTGGAATTCCTCGTACTGGTCAAATTTAATTAATACTCACAATATTTGCCAATTTTTTTGCCAGAGAGATGTAAGAGAATTTGTTTCATTCCGAAACGCTGTTGGGCAATTTCAAATTCCTACATAGCTTTGAAATTATTTTACAGGAAGACGTTTTGTAATCATTTAAGTTAGTGTGAGTGTACGACCCGTGCCTTGCTGCAATGCATGCAAGCGCAGCACGTATGTAAATTGCTTCGCGGCCACCTTCGTTCTTACATCTCTTTCTTCATTCTTTCTCTTTTCTCATTTCTTTGTCATTTCTCAATAGTTATGATTTTATATAAAGTTTTCTTCAAATTGAAATTATTTGAAGAATTTATATTCAAGTAAAACTTGAACTCGACGTACGAAATTATCTTTTTACTAATTATTGGCATGTCTTTTTGTTTCTTATCATTTAAATTATATAACAATTATAACCAACTCGCTTTTCAGCGAGGGTATGTTGACTGTTTTTTATTCGGCCCCTAATTATCGTGGCCAGAAGTTTTGGGCAGTTAATCGTTAAATAATTAAATGTAATATTTCTTTTAGTTACTCATGCAAAATAATTTTCCCCCATCTATTGGAATTTGTAGCATCTGAATTGGGTCATTAAGTCCCGGGACTGACACACATATGGTGCCGCCAATGCCATACCTCTTTGTTTTTCGGTAGTACCAACCTTCAAAAGATACGTGTAAAAATTTGATAATATTCGGTTCAGTCGTTGTCGAGATATTGAAAGTTAAGTGACGCTTCATTTTTTTTATTTAAACAATGGATAAAAACGAGTTTGGTGTGTTAATCAAACATTGTTTTTTAATGGGGAAAAATACCGTTTAAGCTCATAAATGGCTTGAAAAGTGTTACCGGGAAAAGTGCCCATCGAAAACAACCATTTGCCGACGTTGTGCAGATTTTAAACACGGTCGAACAACCACCGAAGACGCGGAGCGCCCAGGTCGTCCATTTGAGGAAAATGGTTGTTTTCGATGGGCACTTTTCTCGGTAACACTTTTCAAGCCATTGCTGAGCTTGAACGGTATTTTTCCCCATTAAAAAACAGTGATTAACACGCACAACTCGTTTGTATCCATTGTTTAAACAAGAACAAATGTAGCGTCACTTAACCTTCAATATCTCGACAACGACTGAACCGAATCTCATGAAATTTTTACACGTTTCTTTTGAAGGTTGATACTACCGAAAAGCAAAGTGGCATGGTATTGACGGCGCCATATGTGTCTCAATCCCGGGACTTAATGACCTATGTGTGTTAGTTTCCATTTGAGATACCTGATTCAGTGTATCACGAATTCCCATCGCCTTTCTTTTGTAAAATTGTCGATTATAATTTTCCAGATAAAATTTGTCAAATTTTTCTGATTATCAAATTATTTATTTACATTTTTTTTGCTGTTGCCGAATTCTAAACATAGTTTTAGCGGTACCTTTGAAATAGTTTATAAGTACATCCTTGACTTGTATACGTAGCGGACTTCTCAAATTTTTTTTAGCGTCTCGTCAGCCTCAAGTCTTAGTAGCTTAGTGTCGTTATCAAGTGCACTATAAAGTCGTTCAGTGTCGTTCGTGTGTTTTCTCTAGTTGTGGTTGATTTTAAATTGACGGTCGTGCGGCAAAATTGGTTCTGTTTAGTTTGTGTTTGTCTCGACAGTAAGTTGGCATGGATGGCCTTATGAAACAACTTAGGAACTAAAATAGGTAATTAGAACACTTTATATTTTGCTTACATTATAATATGCACATAGCAGTGCATAACAATCATGTTGTAGAAATCAAATACATGTATACTAAAGGTGATAAAACACAGTGCTCATTAAAAATTCAAATACGATTATTTTAAAATGTGCTCGTTTTAGCTTTCACTTTCATAATTAGTTTTAGGAAAATAGCACCGTTTACCAAAAAATTGAATACATGTGAAGTCACTTTTCAGGTTAGGTCGCGATTTTTCGATTCTATCTTCATTATTTTGTGGAATTTGTAGTATGATAAAAGTTACCAAAAATCAATTTAGGATACTATTTTCACATATAAAAATAGGATATAAAGGATTTTTATAAATGCATTTTTAGTGACAAGTGCTTGTAAATAACTTTCAGTTATTTTCGAGAATTTTTAGATAATTTTCTAACAGCGTAAGGTGATAATATAAAATTCGTCATGATTATTCTTTTAATTAAAGTTTTTTTTTTCAATAGTTTATATTTAATTAGAATTAGTAAATTTTCTTATTAGTAAAGTGGACTTCTACGACTTTTCTATCAATTAATTAATATACAAGTATATGAAGTTCTATACACAGTCTCTTAATAGTACTTTCATATACCGAGTTTCCTCTTTAGATTTTATATATAATTGTGTATGAAATGTATATTAAACTTGCAATTATTTTTAGTAGTGATGATTTTGTGAAACTTAACATTTCAGAAAAGTGTTATTTATTTTTACTCGCATTACTATTTATACCGGTTGTAGTTTCTGTGCCGGTAATTTTACACCTATATTTTCGAGCGGTGAGATTACCACTATTTTTTCCTGTCGGTGTGAAGCATGTAGGTACCTGTGTTTCTGAAGTGGATGATATGGCAACTCCTCAAAGTTGTGGAGTCGGTGTTTGTATTGCTGGTTCTGCATACTCGGCATCTCGTACTGGATATCTGCGTCGTTGGCAGTGTGAGCACCATGAAAGTGAAATGGCTACTAATAGTGATCCACGTATCAGATAATTCATTCGAATGATTCATTTTTGTTTTTGATGTTTTCAGAAGGATATACTATTGGGCCTTGGGAGACCTTGTATGGGTAATCTGACATCACGACTCCTGATATTTTGGACAGATTAAGCATTAATTTTGGTTCATACACTACTTCCGTTAATCCGCTTGTTTTCCTTAGGCTGGGCAGAGTCATATATGTGGTTTTCAATGCACATCCTAGTTCCACTTGAAACAGGCCTACTCCGGTTAAATCTATTTTCAAAGTGGGCCTTTTTGAACATCTCACTTCTGCAGAGAGGGATGTCAGTATGGAATATATACATCCTCCTAGGGTATTGAATGCTTTCCAATAGTCATCGTCTTGGTAAGAGAGATGAATTTTGAACAGATTAAAAGAGAATTCAGTTGGATTCAGCAGTAGCTCACTTTAACAGCTCTTTTCCATTGCTGTTTCGTACACGGGTGAGTTGTTGATGCAAACATATTTGTCTATTAATTTTTTGCATGCTGCTTTCTCTTGATCATTTAGTAGAAGATAAGTTCGCTGTGCATCCTGCATGGCAATATGAGAATGCTCTGGATGAACATATGCTCTACCCGATCCATTTTCAGAGGCTGATTGAAAGACTGGGATTGAATGCATCCGATACATTGAATACTCGGTTATTTTGAGCAATGGTATGTCCAGCAGTATCCTTATTGAGCTATTTTTGTATATGATGATTACTTCAGCCACTTGAGCAAGTTCTTCAAGGCTCACCTTGGGCCCTTTAACTGGAAAATTTGGATTGTCAGCATGGTCTTGGACATCCCGGAAAACTGGCTCCAATTGATCCGATGTTAAGAAACTTATGTGCAGTTCTCCTTTCCTGGCGGCGTGAATAACATATATAAGTTCGTCAGCTGATCTGCAGTAATCATCAATCCCTATTTCGATGAAGTGCAGCATTCTTTCCCTCACGTGGGTGATATTTAAACTCCATATGGATTTCCCGGCAGTGTTTATCACATGCGATAATTGCGTGAGATGTTCCCGTATTTTTTCTTGGTCTTTTCTATTTTGCTGCGCTCGCAGATTTATCTCATCGAATTGTGCTCGGATAACATGTGTTTGTTTTCCCATCAGGGGCGAGATGTTTTCAGCTGCTCTATTGAGGTCTTCAATCTCCGACTCGATGTGTTGGCCATCTTCGTATGTCAGCAGACCCGCTATAGGTCCAGCGATGCCTCCGAGGAATCCTAGCATCGGCGTTATTCTTTGTTTCCGCATACTTAACGGCAACGACGACGGATACTTTCTTTCAGCCTAGCGACTCACCTCCTGTATTTCTTGATCGATTTTTGCATTAGAACTTTGAGCTAGTTCTACCTTCGCTTCCAGGCGGTATTCCTTAATAGCTGCTGAGCATTCATACCATAAAAGCGGTCTGCAATATTTAGGCAGGGCACTCAAGTGCAGTTGGTAGGCTTTTAATGCCACATGTAGTTTCTCCACATGTAGAAACGTTGCTATTATCCAGTTGCTGGAAACTCGTCTCTTTGGTGACAAATACTCATAATAGCCACCAGTGCTTGCTTGGAAAGGTGTGATTCTGTAGCTGTTGTCCGTAGTCTCTTGGCTAGCTACCACATATAGGGACAGGAACATTAAGTACCGCATGATGAACATCTTTACCCAAGTTTCCTGAAAAGTTTTAAGATGTTAATTTTTTGGTATAGAGTTAGGAAGTCGAGTGCACATCTTCTGAACCAGAGCTTAAATTCCGACTACTTTATTTATTTATTTACTTTGGAACTGGGCCTAGGCTGACATTTTTGGCCTCTAGGATCACGTTACTATTCTCCGTGAATCCGACTACTGTGAAAGGGCCTATTCCTCTACTATCAAATTTTCCCTCCCTTACATCCTTGAGGAAGTAAACCTGATCTCCTTTCTTTGCATTCAAAGGGCGTGCTTTCTCATCGTAGTGTTCCTTGGATCGAGTTTTCCCTTGAATTAGATTTCGCGCGGCCATTTTTTGGATTTCCGTGATTCTAATGATTAGGTCACGAAGAAAAGAACCGTATGTTTCTAATTCCTGTCCTTGAGGAAAAGAGCTCGGATTTTTGGCCACCTTTCCCAATACTAATTCGACGGGAGTAAATTTGGTTGCCTTGTGTACTGATGTATTGTATGCGAACATAGCGAAAGGGAGAAGTCGATCCCAATCGCCGTAATTGATTGCATAGTATTTTATATAATCAGTTAGCACGATGTGGCTCGTTTCAAGGGATCGGTTCGTTTGTGCGCGATATCCCGAAGTTGTAAGTTGTTTGACATTAAAAATTCTTTCTAAATTTTTCATTAATTACCTAATGAAACTGCCTCCTCTGTCGGTCAAGATACATTTTGGGGACCCATAGACAGAGAATAGTTTTGTCGCTACCGCGAGAGCTATAACAGTAGATTTCTGACTAGGGATGAGCACGGCAAGACACTACTTACTGAAGTTGTCTTGCATCGTAAGTATGTACCGGTTTCCACTAGGAGTTGTGGGCAGTCTTCCTACCGTGTCTAAAGAAACCTTATCAAACGCTTGAAAACGGGTATCGATAATTAACACTGGTTCTCGAGTTCGAGCTCTCATGAGTTTTTGTTCGAGGCAGCTTTTGCATCCTCGAATATACTCACTGCTCTCGTCTCGCATTCGAGGCCAGGTATACTTTTCGCGAATGCGTAGATACGTTTTTGTAACTCCCTTGTGTCCCGCTATTAGACTACTGCGATACTCTTCTTTTATTTTTGGATGGGGCTCTACTGGTGGTATTTCGATTTTTCCATGACATAAAGTAATGTTTATATTACTGTCCTGAAAAATCTTCCGAGTTTGCTATACGCATGGACGTTACTTTATCCCGCTCTAGTGCTTGTTCAAGTTTCTTGAATCCTTCATTAACATCTACCCAGTGGTTTCTTCATAAGGCTTTTTTTACAACCATTGAATATGTTTTATACCGACCGTGGAGAGTGACAAGGATTTGACTAATTTTGGGGCGGCATTCCCAGAGATCTTGTTGATCAAGATGCTCTGTAGCCACCAGAAGCTTGGCAATGGGGTTTGTTGGTTCACAGTTGCAGGACAGGAAATGGGCGTAGTGATCGCGCTTATGAGTTAGGGGTTCTGTCCACTGATGGATGATCTTAGGTTGTCTTGTGCCTTCCACTAATTTTTCTGACTCTGGGAGTGAATTTCTAATTTCCTCCTCATTGGAAGAGGAGGGATCTAGGAATCTGTTGTTTAGATCGACCATAGACGAGTGTGTAAGAGAAATTGTATTCTCAGTCAACCCACCTTGGGATTGAAATCGTTTTGGCTTAATTTCGGATCGCTTTTTTGTTGACTATTACTTCCTCGTCTTGTCTTTCTGAGTTAGGATATGGTGTAGATCCGGCTCCAGGGGCTACTCCAGTTCGAAGTTTAGGGAATATATATTCTAGATGGTTGCTTGCTAAGAATAGGCGATCCCAATTCTTCTTTTCAGTAGGCTCATTCAGAAATACTCTTTCTATTTGTAGTGCATTTCTTGAGGGATTTGGTACTTCTTTTTGGGTTGCATAATTTTCTAAAAATGTTCGCACTCTGTTAGAAAATTCTTCATCATCATACCCATCGCATGGATCCATGTCTTCCAATTCTTGTACAAGTTCGAGATCCTCTTCGCCTTCCGAGAGGGTTGTACACGCAAGTTGAAAATTCTCGTCCATGCCTTCATGATCCCATAGCATAGACTGATTTTCTGCTAATGACTTGTCAAATTTGGAAAATGACTTCTGAAGGTCTGCCTTTAGATCACTTGATGGCGGCTCTTCTTCACTATTGTCACTATCCGTTTCATCTTCGGGTATGGGGGCTATATCGAAGATCAGTTGATTAGGTTCCAGGTAATTTGAATTTTTATTTGGAATATTGTTAATATATATATAATATTGAAACGCGGGTTTCAATGCCCTGACGGGCGAGTTGATCGGCCATTTCGTTTCCCTGGATGCCCTGGTGACTGGGTACATGATTCCAGTCAACTTCAATGGGAGCGAGTGCTTCTTCCAAGTCTTCAAATTCTGTTTGATTCTTAACTGGTTGATTACTCTTAGTGTTTCAAATATTCTCTTTCTAGTAATGGATCCATTGGGTAGCACTATCTATTACAAATTTAGAATCTGTATTGATGCGAAGTTTTCTTATCCCTGCTTCATGTGCTTTGACAGTAGCTGTTGTTGCAGCTTCTGTTTCAGCTACGTTGTTGGTCTGTCTACCGCTTACTGGTCGTGATACATTTAGCGGGTTACCTTCGCCAAACCATACTCCTATATCAGCATGGGGCTCTCTGTTCGCGTCATATACGCAGGCTCCATCTACATATACGTCCACGTAGGCTCTAGAGGTCGAATCACTGTACGGGGGAGCACTTTTGGAAACTTTGGATTCTCCTGGTGGTGGAGGTATTGGCTCCACCCCTGGAAATATGCTTCCTTTCTCTTAAGACCGGTGTTTCAGAATCCTCTGTCGTTTCGTCGGCTGACGAATCTTCATCCGACGATGTATCTTCTTTATTGGTTGAAGGTGCTTTATTTTGTTCCCTTCCTCTCAATAATCTTTTTCCTATGGTACTTTCTTCCAGATCAAGGCTATTTAATGCTTGCGGTGCTGGCATGTAGCTCTCATCAAAATCCTCTTGTGTTAGAGCATCCAGTCTTTTCCTTGGCCTTCCTACAGTCTTGATTTCTGATGATTTTTATGTTTTCATTGACTCAAAAGAGGTTGTTCTAGGGATTGATGGTTTTCCCTTTGCCCCCGATTGACTTATGACCTCAGTTTTGGACTTTGCATTTTTCTTTGTAGTTGGCAGTCCGATGGGGTCCCTTTTTGTTACCAAGGGATGTTTTCTCTTGAGTTTTATAGGAATCCTTTGTCTTTCACTTCTCGGGGTTTGGACTGAACTGTCGTTTCATCGGAGGAGTTTTCGGAATTGCTTTGCTCGCTCGACGCAGATTCTTCGTTGTGAATGTGGTTTCCTGAGACAGCCTCGACTCCTCTATTGAGTTTTCCTTTCTTATACTCAAACTTATACTGATAAATTTTGAGTACGCATCTCCAACGATGTAACCTTATCCCAGGATTGTCTATATAACTTATCCAATGCACCGGTTTGTGATCACAGGCCAAAATAAATTCCCATCCACACAAGTAGGGACGATAATTTGCTACTGTGTATAGGACTGCTAAACATTCTTTTTCTTCTGGAAAATACCTAATTTCGATTTCGGTTAAAACCTTTGAGTAGTATCCTACAGGCACATTCATGCCGTCTTTCTCTTGCGTTGATACTGCTCCTATCGCATATTCTGAAGCGTCTGTGGTAAGCTTGAATGTTTTATTGAGATCGGAATATTGAAGGATTGAATGTTTACAGAGATATCTTCGAATCTTCCTAAAGCTTGCTTTCTCTGCAGATCCCCACTTCCAAGGTGTATCTTTTTTCAATAGGTCCGTCAGGGGCTTTGCCTTTTTAGAATAATCTTTTTTGAATCTGCGATAATACCTTGAGACACCTATAAATTGTCGTACATTTTGGACCGTGATAGGCTTCGGGAAGTGCGTTATAGCTTTTATTTACTCCGGGTTCGGTCTTAACCCATCCTGACTTATTATGTGTCCTAGAAAGGCTACTTCTATTCTTCGGAAGTCAAATTTGTCGGGTTGTAATTTGAGATTTGCTTCACGAAGCCTCTCCAAAAGTCGCCGCATACGTTTGTCATGTGTTTCCAAATCCTTCGAGTGAACAACCATGTCGTCCAAGTACACAAATGCCTCTGATTTTGTTAGGCCCTTCAGGACGTCGTCCATTATATGCTGGAAACTTGCAGTGGCATTTTTTATGCCCATTGGCATTCGTTGGTCTCGACCTGGTGGTAACCGGTGACTAAATCCATTACTGAAAAATATTGAGCCTGACCTAGTTGATCTAAAATTTCAGTTATGTTGGGTAAATGGTAAACATCCCCAATTACCTTTTCATTTAGGGCCCGATAACCTATTACACCTCAATATTTTTTTATAGCCGAAGCGTCTGCTTTTTTTGGAATAATCATGTGGGTGAACTATAGGGTGATTTTGATTCTGCTATAATTCCCTTTTTTTTGTTTATCTAACGCTGCGAAAATTTGATCCTTGGTCTCCTGCGGATGACGATGCGGTTTTATATTGATAACTTTGTCATCGATTGTTGGTATCCTATGTTGTATAAGGTGCGTCTTCGTGACTTTTTCGCCACTTAAATGGAATATGTCTGCATAATCTGTGGCCCATTTAATTACGAGTCATTCTTCCTATGGAGATAGATGCGAGATTCTCACATTTTTCTTCACTTGTTCTACTCAATTTAATTCGAGATGGTATTTTTCTAAATCTTGATTATTCGAGGATTCTTCAAATTCTGACTCTAAAAATTCTTCTCCCGGGAGTGGATACACGTCAAATGGTATTATTTCTTGCGGTGTGAGTACCATTTCAATCTCTCTATCTGTGGTGTTTATCGTGTAAACTCTGCAAATTTCTTTGTGATTAGTGACTGCCGCCTCACCCAGATATAGGCCTTCAGGTGCTTGTATTCTAGGTGGATAACCTTCTTTTAAATCCTGATTAATCACTCCTAATGACACCGGTTGCCTTGATCTAGCTTGTATTTTTAATATCCGAGCAAAAGGTTTTATTTCAGGGGTAAGCATCTTTCTTGCTGCCTGTGACTCTTTTTCCACAAACGGAATCGGCTTTACGGGATTAGTTGAAGTTACAAGAGTATTATGCCAGAATGATATCTCTACTTTCTCTTCAGTAAAAAATCCCCGACCTAGGATGCCATCTGAGGTGATTGGAAAATTACCTCCTACAATGTGAAATACAACTGGTACTTCTTAAATTTGAATTTTTACCATGCCATACCGTGCTCTTACTTCAATTACAGGGGAGTCTGGTCCTCGATATCCCATACGTAGGATTCTTCTAAATTCTTTAAGAACTGTATCGTCTTTTGACGCTCGTCGGTGATAGGGCTCGGAGCCGCGCCCTGGCGACGAGTCTGGCTGTAATTAAAAGTCCAGATCCTGGAGAGTTGCTTCTAGAATTCGTCCGTTTTTCCTTCTTTCCGTGTCCACTTATGTATCCACCTGCTTTTATTGTTTGCTGTGAAATGGTCACAGGAACCGGGTAAACTAGGTTTAGAACCCTTACCGTATATTGAGATGGAACGGGTGAAGTGAATTGTGAAATCAGCTGTTGAGAAAACTGATGAGCAAATTGCGGAGCCATCTGTTGAGGAATTTGCTGAGCGAAATTTTGAGCAAATTGTTGAGCGAACTGTTGCGCGAATTGTGGAATATATTGCTATTGGGGCTCCTGTAAATGAGGTTTTTGAGTAACGAATGGAGCCGTCGATTCCGATTGCGGATTTTTTTATGGACAGACCAAGATTCCCTTTCTTCCTTCAACTTGTTTTTGATGATAATTTGCTGAACCAGAAGCTTCGTTTACACCCTTTCCCTTTCCAGAAATGTAATACATGGCTGCTGTCAATCTTTCAGTTGCATTTTTACGTTCTTCAATATACAGGGCATGATCTGAAGCCTCTGATAGTGTTGCCGGATTTCCGGTATCAACAAAGGTCGATATTTCATCTGGTATACCTCTTATGAATGCCATTCGAGCGCATGCGACAATTGGCTTCATCATGGTTTCGCTTTCTCCTGCTGAATGGAACTTTTCCTGTATAGAATGCCGTGCGCCGCTTATTAAACTCAATAGTCTATCGGAAATATTAACAATACTCTTAATCGTCAAGGTCCTCAAATGATGCTATTATGTCTTCGAGACTTTCAGATGTGACAGCCGAGTTATCAATGTCTGAAATTAGTCTTTGGGTTGCCATCTTGTTTGGTTCGACCGATAGAAATGTTCCGTTTCTTATACAAAGGTCCCGGGCGATATCTCGCTCGAATCTCTGCCTCACGTTTATACCTGCCCTATTTTTTCTTTTGTGTACACCTTTTTCTGGCTGCATTTATTATCTTCTCAAATGGACCCATAGTCGTCGTAAACCAAATATGAATCCACTAATCTTAGTTGATGTAAAATTTGAATTTTTTTGAAACTAAACTTTCCTGAAGTTTTGTGGGTAATCCACTCTACTCAGTTAAGCTACATATTTAGTGAAACAAGCAATCGTGCAAAATAGTAAAAAAGAACAACTTACCTCAAATTTTGGTATTTTGAGATTATATTGTAACTGATTCGAATTCGGCCCGTAATCGTCGTGGCCAGAATACTCTTCAATTTATTTTTATTATTGGAAAACTTTTTAAAGTTTTCTAAATTGGATTATTTGTGATTTCCGAAATCACTTCTATTTCAGATTCATAATCTGATTCTCCGTTCAAATTTTCACCTAGTAAAAATTCATTCACAATTGTGTCTTTTTCAGTATTGTTTGTTGGAAATGGAAGGTTTTGAACTTTTTGTCTGATTGTGGGTTGGACCTCAAGAACAGGGCAATCTCTTTTAATTGGATAAACTAAACTCCTATACAAATTCGATTGGACGGAAACGACTTGTATTTTTACTTGCTTTTTACCACCCCGATTTCCACGCCTTCTCTTTTGTGAACCTTGAGTTTTGTAGAAAATTTGGTTAGGCATAAGGATGGGGAAGATTTCAGACGCTGCTAAGGATGCTATGCCCAGCGCGAAAGAGTCACAAAAATTTTTGAATTGAAATTTTATTAAAAAATTCGCTTATTTCCTTTGTTAGGAAGGATTATTATACTCAGAAGCTGCAAGGCTTTCACCGCGCAAGCAACAGGCTTCCGTCTGCGCAAAAGAGCGGCAGGTTTTATCTTTGATATTAAATCAGAGCAAAACCCTTGTATTTAATAATTCTTTCAAGATTGGGAATTCAAAAGTGTACCGATAAGTTTTACAAGAAATCACTCAATTCTTCTACGTAGCATCCGGATCAGAGGGTTTTAGAATCTTCAGCTGAAGAAGACTAACTAGGGATTCACTAATTTCATTTTATTCTATCTTTCAACATACACAATTACACATTTTAAAATTATTAAATGTTTCACTTTGGTTTTATGAAATTTAAGATTAATAAATGAAAACGGCTAAGTTTGTTATCTAGTAAATGAGATTTACTAGTAACGAAGCCGAGCGGTGAGACTTTTATAAATTGGATCTAATAGCTCCCTTCTAGAGAACCAAACTGACCAAATCAATTTTTAACACTAACCCTCTTTTTTGTTATGGATTATTGCCAATTATCTACTTGTTTAATTTTTGTGAGTTCTATATTTGTACAAATTTCCTCTTACACTGTATAACTTGATATGGGATGTTAGGGATATTTAGATGAAAATCATTCTAAATGAACTAAATAGAATATACATAAAACGGACATGCTTATTATACATACAAACATTCATAGATTAGCAGTTCGAACTCGAAAGTTCATTGCCTCACTACCCGATTCGGGTAGTGTTTCTAGGTGGATATTTACTACCAATGTGGGCCCACCACACCCACGATGGGCCAACAGCACGCAGGTATTCCTGAACGGTTACCCATCCAAGTACTAACCGCGCCCAACAATGCTTAACTTCAGTGATCTTACGAAAACTGGTGTTTTCAGCGTGGTATCGCCGTTGGTTATGCTTATTATAACACAAATAAATTCATATAAATGAAACGATACTGCGTTACCAATTTTGCTTTGTAATCCTTAGTTTTCTATCCTATTCTACCATCCTGGATAGGTGAGAAAAGAGAAAGAAAAAGAGGGATATCACCGATCTATCTTTCTCTATTTTATTTATCGAAGACAGGCACTTTAACTTTTCATAGCCAGATCACTTTGGATATTCTTGTCCTTACGCGTTTCCACGCACCCACATCGTTTATACTTTAATAGTATAATTCACAACTGCTCTTAGTGGGCTCTGAACCTAAATTGCTAGGGATACTTTTAAATCCTCCAAAAATTTACTAATCCTTTCGTAAATTGGACTATTTAGAATACTGTACAATAATTGCTTTATTTCCTTTTTGAGTTTCGGAATTAAAGATATTATCTGGCGATTACTCGCGTTACTCTTTAACCTTTGCCACCTCTTCACTCACTTCCTCTTAACTCACTTCACCTATTATTTTTTTTAGTCTGCGCACTATACCGATAATAGTGCGGGATTTCGCAGACTCCTCGTCGTGAACTTTCTGCCACGTTACATCCACGTACCCGGACGTGCCCACAGCTTATTTCAAAATTATATTTTGATTGGAAAATTACTTCAAACTTCCTTGGCAGAGCTACAGTTGCCCCTGAAATCAAATTCCGAGAGCTAACCCCCGGAGGTGGGAATTTATCAAGCGGCTTTACGTTCGAACTACCAAACGAATTAGATAACAAAAGAAAACCCCGCATACTAATTAATTTTTGCTGAAATTCTGATGCTAAATCACGATCGTCAGGGCGGATTTGGTTATTGGGTGGGGTAATTTTGTTTAGTAAGAATTTCGAAAGTAGAGCGACCGCAGAAACTTTATTGATGATAAAGCCGAATTTTTGATTTGTAACAATTTTGATTGTAAAATGGTCGCTCTGTGCCTATGTAGGAATATTAAGAATTTTCTGAGTATGAGGGCATTCTTCAATATTTGTTAATCATTTGCCTGCGAGGTCTGAGAGAATTTTAATTCTGAAATCCTGTTGCGCAATTTGGAATTCCTCGTACTGGTCAAATTCAATTAAGATTCACAATATTTGTCAAGCTTTTGCCAGAGAGATGTAAGAGAATTTATTTCATTCCGAAATGCTGTTGGGCAATTGCAAATTCCTACATAGCTTTGAAATTATTTTACAGGAAGACGTTTTGTATTGGGGACCTCCTTCTGACCGTGATGGGCACATTACAATTTTTCTGCATCTTTATTTCTTAAGATTCCGTCCCTGATTTAGATTTAATTTTGAAATTGAAGCGAGCACGTGTATTCTGCAACGTGAGGAGGATTTAAGTTAGTGTGAGTGTACGACCCGTGCCCTGCTGCAATGCATGCAAGCGCAGCATGTGTGTAAATTGCTTCGCGGCCACCTTCGTTCTTACTTCTCTTTCTTCATTCTTTCTCTTTTCTCATTTCTCAATAGTTATGATTTTAAATAAAGTTTTCTCCAAATTATCTTTTGATTTTTCCATTATTTAGGCGGCTCCACCAAAAGTTAATTTTGTGTAGGCAGGCACGTAACAGATATGTAACAGTTGTGGAATCCTGTAATGTAACTAATATATAACAGAGTGATAGAACTGTTACGCCACTAGAATGTCACACGTGTTCCAGGGACGGAATATAAAGGTAACACTGTTCTGCAACGCTGTTACTGTAAGGATGCGTACGTAACAATTCTGGAATTCTACAATGTAACTGATATACCACAGAGTAATATAACTGCTATGTCAATCGCATGTAACACATGTTACAGAACATGTGTTCTATAATTCTTTTAAGCTCGTTCTGTAACTACGTAACATGAGCTTTATGAGATGGTGTTGCAATGTAGTGCTGTCGCAAGTTAATAATTTCAAAATATAGCAGATGTCTACCAGACTGATATAATTGTTACGTCATGAGAGTGTCAAGGTTGTTATTGAACATTTATATTATACTTAAATGATCCAGAATCGTTCCTTAACATTTATAAAATTTATCTTTTGAAATATAATAGATAGTAAATTAAATGTAATAGGAACGCAAAATATATTATTAAAACAAATATATAAGAAAAAGTTAAATACAGATGAAAAGGAGAACCTTTTTTATGATTATATAATTATATATATATTAGTATGGCAAATATGATAAATTTCAATTAAGATAATGTGTATAGCTTGATATGAAACTTATCGTAGAAAATATTTGTAACCTTGACGAGAATTCGTTATAAAATATGAAAAAAGAATTTAATCAATGTTTCGCATCAATTTTACATATCGAACGTTTCATTGAAATTCGAACAAACTTTTACATAAATTTAAATAACGCAATATATGATACACAATTACGAAAAACCAAATATGGCATTAGTTCATGCCTTAGAAGCTTATTTTTATTACAAAAACACTAGCTTATCTTTATTATTACATTTAAATATATATATTTACTAGGAATCTGTATTAACATCGGAGATGGTAACGATCGATCAAAAGAGAAATCCTTTCACACACACACACACACACACCGTGAAAATGGAAACCTACAATATCGATCAAAGTTATATCCTCTGAAACAGAAAATCTTTAACGTCGTCTCAGACTAGGTGGCACTATAAATTAAAAAAATTTTAAATTAAATTTATTCAGAGAAAAGATCTTCTCCTTTCGCTCCGCTGGGATTCGAACGCCAGGTCAACTGATTTCCGGTCAGGTGCCCTAACCACTGGGCTACTAGAGAGATCAGAGGAAGAATCCTTTTTCTGAAATACGCTTTATTTTGCAAGATGTTATATACAAATCAATTTTTACTAGGAATCTAAAAAATCTAAATAAATCTTTAAAAATCTAGTCTGAGATGATGTTAAAGATTTTCTGTATTAGAGGATATAACTTTGATCGATATTGTAGATTTCCATTTTCACAGTGTGTGTGAAAGGATTTCTCTTCTGATCGACCGTTACCATCTCCGATGATAATATAGATTCCTAGTTAAAGTTGACTCGTATATAACATCTTGAAAAATAAAGCGTATCTCAAAAAAAGGATTCTTCCTCTGATCTCTCTAGTAGCTCAGTGGTTAGAGCACCTGACCGAAAATCAGTTGACC
>CAKNYM010053712.1:288518-303581 GCA_932195095.1 Andricus curvator | reverse complement strand
GTTGACTTTTGATTCAACTCTACTGCGTATAGGAGACGCCAGACACAAAATGAAAATTTTCGGTACTCGCTTCCGCCTTCCTCGCCAAAAACCGGAAAGACGCTAGTGCGCATGACATTATTCGTCGGCCCGACATTAATACGAGTCTTAAACTATAGATGGCCGCAACTGTACTATATCCAGACCTTCTCAGTTTGCCGACGGACGTCGACTGCAGCGCCACCATTCCGACTGACTAGCAGACGAATTCGTAACTAGACTCGCTCACTCCGGTTTGTTTACAACTGGGCCGCTGGAACCTGGACGTCTTCCCCCTGGCCCAGATGTGTCCGGGACTCTCTTCCAGACAAGAGCCAGGATTCCTCGTGCTTCGTGGAGTGTGTGTCGTGTTCGTGTCGGTCGAGTCGCCGGGCCACGTGGTGATGTGTTTTGTGTGTTGGCTCGTTTACTCGAGGCACGTGGTGTGAATCATATAAAAAAAAACAATAAAAGAAAAATAGTATGATCAGTGTTTAGAAGTTTTTCTGTGAGGAGCCCAGAGTCTGACGATTTTTACGGATAAAGTGAACTTGAGGACTTGACCTTCAAAATCAGGTGACAGTTTATTTCAATATTTTAGAATTTACGTGGATTGTTCAGCTACACGAGCATAATCCGCTCCCGCCAAAAAATCCTTACTGTTCACAGACAGCTTATTAAAGGTGATTCTGTGTCGGGCGATTAGTCATTTTTGTTTGAAGTTTTATAAAATTTTGATTCTTTTGTGCGTGTAGTAAATACCACGTCACAACTCCCCCCGGACAAGATTCGACCTATACGGTTGAATAGACCCGGCACTTGACTTCATATCTCTCTCGATTTTCCATTAGCATTTATTTATTGATGAACCGTACAATCCTCAATAATCGTCGGACTCGGGTACTGGCTATTTGACTTATAGTTAATTTACCTTAATCTTAGAATGCATGAATGAAGTATGAGCGACCCGTGAAGATGATGATTTACGTGGATTGGTAATTAAGATCAATTGAAATCACTTAAATTACGATCGCCTTGATCGAAACGAGTTATATTTATTTACTTCTATGTGCTCTTAATTAATAAACCAAATGTATATCAATTTTTGTAGTTAAGCGTGCGTTTGTCATTGATTTGAATTAATTTACTATCTCTTAGTACTAAATGTTTAACTTGCAGGAAGGTAGAAGTCACTGAATATACAAAATGTGGTGTCTAGGTTGTTTTAATGTGTTGGGGTACAAACCCCCCCAACTCGGGCTCACTCCAAAAAAAAATTTAAGAGAAAAAAAAAAAAAAAATCAAACGAAAACGTATATATTTTTCATTTGGGGCTATCTGGCCACGCTTCTTCCGTCCCCCCTACTGTGGCTGGGGCTTGAACTTGGGGATCCGTCTTGAGCCTCCTCTTGACACGTTCGGTCATCGACAGCGGGCGGTTGCGAACTGGCTGTTGCGCCGGTCCCTCGTTGGCTACAGTCATGGGCTCGGGGATCTCCTCTTGGTCTCTTCCCGGTGGTGACGCGTTTCTTGGATGTTGCTTCAGGGCCACCTGTCCGAGCTCCTCCCTCAGCTGATACAGCAGGTTGAAGCTGGCTCCCACAGAGCTAGCAGCCCTGGAGGTGGTAGGGGGGCACCATCCCCATGCCCCGAAAGCACACACGCATTGGCCCAGCACCGGGCCGTCAGTTTGGACCCATTTGTCCACCCCGATCTTCTCTGGGGCCGGTTTTGCTGCTCCAGCCGCCCCTCCGGCTACTACCAAGCTGCTGCTGGACCCTTGTGAATGTTGGAGGTTCACGGATAGGTCCACCCCGACCATCCCTCCGTTAGTGAACTTCCTAAAAAAAAAATGAATTAAGAACTACCATTCAGGTCGGTGTCCCAAGCTGCCTTATTCGCTCGAGCACATTTCAATTTCGCGCAATCATAGCCGCGCCCACACCACTCGCACATTTTAAGTTCGCGCAATTATAGCCGCGCACGCACTACGTGCATATTTTAAGTTCGCGCAATTATATCCGCGCACGCACTCCATGCACCGGGGCTTACCCGGATTTTACTCCTCAAATTAACGATGCTCTGTTTCATTCCCGCTCAGAGTCTCGCGTAATATTTCACTTCAATTTATTGCGAGTAGGAGCGGTTACGAAGTCGACCACGCTGATTCATATCCAGCTCAGAGTCCGAATGAGGATGACTGTCGCCAAATCCCCAGTCGATATTGTGTATCTCGAGCAGTTCTCTGTCTAGTTGAGCCTGTCGAGCCAACTCGTCTGGGTCATTCGGATCCACACTCTCCTCGTATACATCCCTGTATAGCTGGAGGTGTGACGCGTGATACCGGCCTGCTAGACGACCATCCTGTGAAGCGAGTTTGTATACATTCGGTGATATGACCTCCACCACCACGAATGGGCCCGCGAATTTTGGTGCTAGTTTTTCCGCCACACTTCTTCGTGCACTTGACGGTACGTGAGTCGGCTTTTTCACCAGATCCCCCCTCCTGAACTGTTCGTTTCTCCGACGAAGGTTGTAGTATCTGGCCTGGTTTACGAAGGCCTGATCCTGGTATTGGGTGATTAATTCTCTTAGGTGTGAGATTCTTGACATTCGAGTTGTCCAGGCCGAGAGGTCTTTCACAGGCAACTCGACCTCCCCTTCCACTAGACCGCGAAAGGTCTTTTGCTGACATGGCTCTCTTCCCATATTTAGGAATGCGGGCGTCACCCTATTAGTGCTGTGTAATGAGGTGTTATAGGCGAACCTAAATTCATTCAGGTGTGCGTCCCAATTCCTATGGTCCTGACCTATAAATGAAGGGATCATAGTTTTGAGAACCCTATTGGTTCTCTCTACTGGATTGGCTTGCGGGTGATAGAGGGGCGTGAAAGAGCGATGAATGCCGAATGCCACTGCCAGCTCGTTCACGGCCTTATTATTATATTCAGTTCCACTATCCGAGTGTAGAACCTGTGGGGTTCCCCACCGTGTCACTACCAATTCTAGGAATGATCCTATTATGGTACTTGAATTTGCTGCCTTTAATGGTGCCAATTCGATCCATTTTGAGAATAGATCTTGAAAGACAATCAGGTATTCATACCCTCTTTTGCTTCGGGGCAGCGGACCCATTACATCCGTCGCCACGACTGTCCAGGGTTCCTGCACGACCCTTTGACTCATGAGGCCCCTTGGCTGAGCTTGTTCCCGCTTATTTAATTGACATGTCTGGCATCTTCGTACGAATGCTGCGATATCTTTGAAGATTCCGGGCCAAAAATATCTAATCTTGGCCCGATTATAAGTTTTCTCGACTCCTAGATGACCAGATTGTGGGGTCTCATGGACCTTTCTCAGTATGTCCTGTTGATTTTCGCGTGGGATGACTAGTTTCCACGCGTACTGATCGTCCATCAGGTCCTCGAGTAGAGGATTGCTTTTGTATTTATAAAGCCTACCATTTACTACTTTCCAACCGTGGTATTTATGCGGGGTACTGATGACAGCTTCCCTGCGTCTGACGTACCATTCGTCCTGAACCGCTTCGATGACCGCTAGAGGGTTAGCGTCATCCATTTCAAACATTCGTGACAATGCATCTGGCACGTGATGCATTGCACCCTTTCGGTGGACAATTTCTAAATCGTATTCCAGAAGGTCCAAGGTCCAACGGGCTAACCTTCCGGTCGGATTTCTTAGATTATAGAGCCACCTGAGACTACTGTGGTCCGTGATCACAGTAAACCGGTAGCCCTCCAGGTAGTAACGGAATTTCTTTATGGCCCACACGACGGCTAAACATTCTTCTTCAGTAGTTGAGTAATTGCGCTCTGCATCGGAGAGCACGCGGCTGGCGTACGCGATTACTCGCTCCTGGCCGCTCTGGACTTGAGTGACGACTACGCTTAGTCCGAACCCGCTTGCATCCGTTCGGACACAAAATGGGGCATTGAAGTCCGGATACGCCAGCACCGGTGACGTCGTCAAGGCCTCCTTCAAGGCTTGGAGGGCTTGCTCCTGCTCGTCGCCCCAAGAGAAGTGCCCATTCTTCCTGGTTAGACGAGTGAGCGGCTCGCAGATCCTTGCGTAATCCTTGATAAACTTTCGGTACCAAGACCTAGCGCCAACGAAGCGGCGCAACTGCTTAAGGTTTTTAGGACGTGGGAGATCGGACTGACTTTATCGTCGTCGACAAGTAAACCTTCGTGGTTCACCTTAAAGCCCAAAAATTTTACTTCTGACTGGCAGAAATGACATTTTTCGGGGCTCAGCGTGAGCCCAGCCTCAATGAACCGCTCAATTGTCCTCTCTAACCAGTACAAATAGTCCTCAAAGGTCTCCGAGACGACGATTATGTCGCCCAAGTAGGCGAAGACGTGCGGCTCCATCTCAGAGGTGATGACCTTGTCCATCAACCTCTGAAACGTTGTCGGCGCTCCCGTGAGGCCAAACGGCATACGTTTGTACTGGTAGAATCCCTTACCTGGGACTGAGAAGGCTGTTTTCGCTTTACTATCCTCGCTGAGCGGGATTTGATGATAGGCTTTATTGAGGTCGATCGTTGATATGTATCGAGCCGCGTTTAGCCTCTCTAATATTTCGGTCATGATTGGTATCGGATATGCATCTTTCTTTGATACTTCATTTACCTTACGGAAGTCGATGCACAATCCATACCACCTCCCGCTTTACGAGCCATAACGACTGGGCTACTCCACTCGCTATCGGACGGCTCAATTATATCCTGTTCTAGCAGGTCATTGGCTATCTCTATCAAAGAATTACAGACCTTTGGTGACATTCGGTGGTTCCTCTGTCGTATAGGCTCATGACCACGCGTATCGATTACGTGCTCCACGTATTTTGCCGCAGGCAATTTACTCGATTGATGAGGGATCACCCTTTCTAGGAATTGGTCCAGCCGGGCCTTTTCCGTGTCTAACAGTAAGGCGATGCCCTTACAAGCCTCTGGATCTGTCCCACTCGCTGGACCAAACGCAAATTTTATAATTGGCTCGTCAGCCAACCATAATTGCCGGTCCCTCAAGTGCATGACTATCCCAAACTTTTCGGCAAAGTCCATACCTAGCACACAGGTGTCGGCTAGACCATGTATAATCTTTACACCCACGAAATGAACGGTTCCCGAAAAGGCGATCGGCAAATACGCTTCCCCTATGATGGTTTCAATGGTACCATTGTTACCGATTCCGAAGATGAAATCGACCTCAGGTTCTTTATTTTGATTACCCCTCGTGTCCCCATTAACGAAGAGTCCTTTGATTCCGGAATTCAAGGACGGTTCGGATGTGAAGCGAAGAGTTTTCTTGAACGTTGAATTGAAGAGTTTACTCTTCTGTTGATTGACTGTATTGATGGTTGAATTAATGCTTATGAGTGGCCTACTTTCCGTGGCCTTGGCTGAATCAGACTCCTTCTGAGTCGAAGAAACTTGAGCCGACGTGCTCGTTTTCTGAGTAGAATCTTGTTGATGAGTGGTACCGATGTCCCAGTTAGTTTTAACTGAGTTGATAGAATCTGAGATTATTACATTAGTTTGAGGTTTATTTAATTTATTATTAAGGGTCTGCTTGGAGATCGCAGGAGTAGCATCGACCCTACTTCTGCCCTCCTTTAGCGGTTTCCCTTGCAGTAGCCTGAATCACAGTCCTGCTTTACCCTGTCATGTTTCCCGCACATGTGGCAGAATTTTACCCAAGCGGTTGGGCACGATTTCCACCTGTGGTCATTGCCCGCCCAATTAAAACATGGGGGTTGAGCTTTAGGCTCGACTTTCGGCTTCCTAGCCGAATGCTGATTCGAGGACTGTGACGAGCCCGAAGGTTCAGTTTTGTCTGATGGAATCACTTGTCCTTTCTCCTGGTTAGGTTTGTGATTCCTTGAGCCATCACCAGGTGCTCCCTTCGGTTTCTCCGAGGACGGATTATTTTTATCCATTTTCTTCAATAGATCCACTAGCAGGTTGGCCAGGGACTCTATCGTGGTGTTCGAACCGTTCGACTGGGTTCCCGCTTTCTTACTGGCCCCAGCGACCGGCTTTGATCGCTTACAGTATGCCAGTTCCGGAAAGAGCGACTCTTCCGGGCTTGGTGGAAGACGAATCTCCGATTCAGGAACTGAGGTTCGTTCCACCTCTTTGGTCAGCCGCATCAGGCCGTTGTAATCATTGAATTCGAAGTGGCGAATCTCCCTGCGCAATCCCGGCTTCATGTTTCTGTACGCCCGGTCCATTTGCTCTTCTATGGTGACGGGTCGCTGCAACTTCAGAAAGAGTCCCTGACGGCAGACCAGGAAGTCGGTCGTCCTTTCGTCTGGACCCTGGAATCGAGCAGAGGCTTGCTCCTCAAGTCGTCACTGGTAGCCCGAGTCACCGTACATTGTCAGCAAGGACGCCCTAAAATGGCTCTATGTGGACCAACCATTATAATTATGGCGGAACCACTGGAGTGCCAACCCGTCAAGGATGAACGGGATTGCGATGAGTAGCTCCTCGTCGCTGAGACCTGAAACAGTTCGGCCCTCTTCTACACGAGCCAAAAAGTTCTCAACGCTCGTCTCATTATCTCCTGTAAAGACGATTCCCCATTTCTTGACTACTGAATCAAGAGTTTTGGGCGGACCTCGGTTACTACGCGCGGCTCTCGAACCTTCACCGTTTATCGGTGAAATTGGGCCAGTCACGGCCGGACCCACTGGTGAGCTTCCCGATTCCGGGCGAATTTGTCTATTTAATACTTCTGTTTGGCTGAGATTCCGATGATCGCCTTGATGAGGGTTGGTGACACCGGACGCGTGGCACCCGTGCGGTATATATTCACCAAAAGAAACAACGGCTGGTCCAGATACGGACGGGCTGAAACCTCCGTTCCGGGATGCCGAGCTGCCTATTTTAGTGGGGAAGTAACCCGGTTGAGCGAAGGGGGCTCGCTCCACCTGGGGTCTAGAATGAGCGAAGCACCCTGGTGCTTGACCAGCCCCGATCCGGCTAGATTAATCTGGATCGTACGGTTGATTATAATGATTTGATGGAGTCCATCCAGCATACATTGGAGGGGCATCAGATTGTCGTGGGGTGAAGCCCTGCCAATTATTTTGAGGTCTCACGTTAGCCCCCGGAAATCGCGAACCCTGACTCTCCGTTATCGGATTAAGCGCTGGCGAAACCGTAAAACCATGATAGTGAGCTGGTGAACTCACCGAGTGATGTACGATCGTAGAGTGAATTGGGCCTAGTCCCAAGCCCTGAGCCAACTGAACGTTATCAGGTCGCGAAATTTCCGGTGAGAGCGTGCTCTGCCGCTGGAGGGTCTGAAAGCCACACGCGTAACTCCCCACAGAACTATAGATGGTCGAATAGGGCATTGAAGTTGTCACTGAAGTGCTTGCCACTGCCTCCTCAACAACATATAGAGACTGTGAAACCACGGGGTCCATTGGACCGGGCCCCAGTCGTTGCCGTATCTGATTATTATGCCCAGTGGCTCCCTCCTGGAACAATCGGCGAGTCGCCGACAATACCTCCCGATACAATCGTCCACCCTCCCCCATGTCCGAAGGGACTGATCCCTGACCAAACTGCCCCAGTAATCCGCTCACGATCTCGGTTGGTCCAGGACACTTCCAGGCCCCCCACGGCCCTACGGTGTGACCTCAAAGCTCGATCACGAATGACTAGTAATGATCCTTCTGGGTTATGGCACCGCTCCGTCAAGAAGTCTCAAAGTTAATTCTCCGAATAATCCATTATCGCGGCCGTAAGCTTATCAGATTCGCTATCCGACATTTTGACGCTCTTTTATTGTTGATCAGGAGTTATTTAAGATGTCATTCAATAGTACTTTCAAGTACTGTTATTCAGTTAGTTGATTTTATCGATGAGCGATGTCCCACCGACTAACGCTTTATAGAATTAAGAATTTATTCAAGTAAGTTTCAGCCGAATCGGTTAAATTGGGTAGTGAGTGGAATTTCTGATTCATTAACCGGAGAACTCAATAGCGATATTAAATTCTTGAAGGAAATTTAATCCCAAAACGCAAGTACGTCCCATACTGGGTACGACTAAAAACTCCAATTCGCGAGTGACACCCATTACTTGGACCGAAAGTACACGCTTTCCTAAAACCGGACGCGACCTGTTGGAAATAAATGTGACATTAGTTGGTACAATAGTCCGAAGTCGCAAGGGTAAAATCATTCTGCAACTGGCTCAATACTGGTTACAGTTAATTATTTTGATTTTTCAAAAATTATTTTAAGATAAAGTCCGATTTCAACATTCGAAACGAGGGCGTTAATTAGGGTCTGAATCCTAAGAATCCGAGTCGGCTGAACTTCTCAAGTTTATCATTGTTTTAATGTAAGGTGACACAGTAAGTTTAATAGACATGGTAATTAGCAGGTAATCGATCCAATGACAGGTTAAATAGAGTTTCGTATAATCAGGTAAATGTGAAATTTTATGTAATATAGGCGAATTGCATGAAATTGCAAAACAACAATTCAGACCACTTCTGGAATCCGAATTATTATTTTGATTGTGATAACTGACCTCAGAGGTCAAATAATGAATTTGTTATCTTCAGTAAACAACAATTCGGATTACACTTAGAATCCGAATTATTATTTTAAATGGATATGATTCACTTAAAAGATCCATTTTCCTTTTCTCATTATTTTTCATACCTAAATAATCAACAATTCGGATCATACTATTCCGGATCCGATTTATTGCTTAAATCTCGATAACCGGCCTCGAAAGTCGAGTTTTTGATTTGTTAATTCCAACAGCAACAGCTCGGATTACTTTCAGAATCCGAATTATTATTTTAAGTGGATTTGATTAAGTTTGAAGATCCATTTTTCTTTATTCATTTTGTTCATAATTAATAAACAGCAATTCGGATTATACCCCTTCGAATCCGAGCTATTGCTCAAGTTTACATAGCTGACGTCAAATGTCCAGGCATTTGTTGCTTCTTTGTTGGTAAACAACAATTCGGATTATACCACTCGAGTCCGAATTATTATTTAATTCAAGATTGTTAATAATTAATTCCAAACGATCATTGTATTAATTTTTCGAATAGAGAACAACAATTCGGATTAAACTTTAAAAATTCGAAATATTATTTCCAGTCGTTATGATTAACTTCAAAATTCCATTAATTGATCCTTTATTATTAATAAACAACAATTCGGATTATTTTTTCCGAATCCAAATTATTGTTCCACTACTGATAATTGTCCTCCAAATTCGAACTAAAATTGTATTATTCTCGCTAAATAACAATTCGAGTTATTCTTCTAAGTCCGAATTATTATTTTGAATCTAAACGGGATTTACTTTTTGATTGTTGAGTGTAAACGATATTCGACCTTACGGTCACGTGAATCAACAATCTGCATGACGTCACTCGGGCCGCCACGTTAGGGTGCCATTTATGACCTTTATTCTAATTTTTTTTTTAACTTTATATTAATTGCAATTCTAACCTCAATATTTTATTAAACGTTTACCTATTGATTAGTTGAGCGCCATCTAATTTTTCCTAACAAAATTAGAAAAATGTATACGTTTACTGATCTAGCTGAAGGCCCATAATACAATTAAGAGGTTAAGGTCATTATGTTAATTAATCCGCACGACTAGCCCATTTACCTAAATGCGGAAGAGGGGAGAGGTCAGGGGTGACGTCACACGACACATGAATAAATCCACTCAGTTCTTTTCAACATTTTCTATAATTTAGACTAACTTCCGTCGAGTACATTTCGAATCATAAATTGTTACGAATCCGTTCAAGAGTAAATCCCACAATTCTAACTAGGTGCGAGTCACCGAAATTTTCGCTAAATAATAAGACAAATTGCAGCGATTAAGAAACACTTGACAAGGCAGTGATGCATTTTGGCAGTGTAGCCATTTTCTAGTAGCGAATTATACCCATGGTTTATAGCCGAAAGTCAAACGCACAAACCCAAAAAATGATCACAAATTCTACTGCATAACCCTGTTAAGGCGAGTTCAATTTACTCTGAATACTTTACTCAGAACCGACAAGAGTGTCGACCGCTTTAAACTTCCGTGGATTCGCGCCAAGGTGATATAGCGACGCTAGACTATCGGCCCCCGGCCAGGCCCGAAGAATCCACTGGCTCTACATAATTTCGAACTCAACGCAATGATATCGCACATAAAATCAAGCAACGAACACACCCCGCCCTTCAAATGTCTCCTAACACACGAGAAAAATGACCGCGAGCCAACGAACGATTAGTGAAGGTTACACATTTGATCGACACGAATCACTGATCCATAGGATGTCGATTACCGAACGAATCGACACCCTCACGAGTTCAAAATTCTTCTAATTAAACGAGAGAAATAAGAAACCAGTACCTGTGACTCTCCTTCTACCTCCCAAGGACCCTCGTCCGGTCATCTTGTCCGTCAATCTTTTTGGACAGTTGACTTTTGATTCAACTCTACTGCGTATAGGAAACGCCAGACACAAAATGAAAATTTTCGGTACTCGCTTCCGCCTTCCTCGCCAAAAACCGGAAAGACGCTAGTGCGCATGACATTATTCGTCGGCCCGACATTAATACGAGTCTTAAACTATAGATGGCCGCAACTGTACTATATCCAGCCCTTCTCAGTTTGCCGACGGACGTCGACTGCAGCGCCACCATTCCGACTGACTAGCAGACGAATTCGTGACTAGACTCGCTCGCTCCGGTTTGTTGACAACCGGGCCGCTGGAACCTGGACGTCTTCCCCCTGGCCCAGATGTGTCCGGGTCTCTCTTCCAGACAAGAGCCAGGGTTCCTCGTGCTTCGTGGAGTGTGTGTCGTGTTCGTGTCGGTCGAGTCGTCGGGCCACGTGGTGATGTGTTTTGTGTGTTGGCTCGTTTACTCGAGGCACGTGGTGTGAATCATATAAAAAAAACGATAAAATAAAAATAGTATGATCAGTGTTTAGAAGTTTTTCTGTGAGGAGCCCAGAGTCTGACGATTTTGACGGATAAGGTGAAATCGAGGACTTAACCTTCAAAATCAGGTGACAGTTTATTTCAATATTTCAGAATTTACGTGGATTTTGTTCCTTAATTTCAACTCGTGTTGTGATTTACTGTACTAATGGAAAAAAACTGACAGGACGTAATCTGTGAAATCTCATCTCTAATTTAAGCCAATAAAACTTCAAAAATATTCACGGGTTCTCAAGATATGACATAAATGTTCAAGCATATATGCTTCGCGTCTCAGTCGGCGATCACCGCAGATGGCCAGACTTGCTGCTACAGCGACTGAAATTTGGCGCAGACAAGCTTAGACATTTCTAGTCGTATCTCGAGAACCCGTGAAGATTGTTAAAGTTTTATTGGTTTAAATTAAAGATAAGACCATGCCACGCTGAAAAAACCAGTTCTCGTCAGATCACTGAAGTTAAGCAGCGTTGGGCGCGGTGAGTACTTGGATGGGTGACCATTCGAGAATACTGCGTGCTATTGGCCCGTCGTGGGTGTGGTGAGCCCACAATTGTAGTTATTTACTACAAGAAACTATCCACCTAGAAACACTACCCGAATCGGGTAGTGTCACGCCTACCCTGAAAGGGAAATGGCTTAATGGTATATAATGGTATATACAGCATTTCAGAACGGTTACGTATGCTTACAGTAACGGCGTTACAGAACAGTGTGACCTTTATTTTCTGTAATTGTTATGGCACACGATTGGAACAATGTCACGTATAAGAATATATTTATTGAGGCTTATTCGACGCGTAATTTAATAAGCTTTTTGACGGGTTTAAAAAAACATCTCTCGCTCCTTTTTGGAACGAGTAATCACGTTTCAAAGTCAGCAGTGATTTGCCGCCAAAATTTTTTCGAAAAAATCATGCACGTTGAGAATGATTGAAGGAAATCCTGTATTTTTTTTCAGATTTCTTCTAACAATAGAAACAGAGAGGAAAAAATAATAAAATGGACGTCACCCCCCCCCCTACCCCCCTTACTCATCTAATATGGCGGCTTACGGTTTCAAATTTCTAGAAAAATTTTCTTCTGATTGTATGCTTTCAAATGGCTGACTCAACATTTGATTTTCTTCCGGGGCATTTTTTGCATGCTTACCCGGCTATACCCTTATCAAGTGAAATGTTATAAAATAAAATATTTTCTTCTCGGTTGACACTACCGTCGGCAGAACTCTGGTCTAAGATCGTTAAAGAACAGTGCGCCCTTTATGTTCCATTCTTCTAACACGTGTGACATTCTAGTGACGTAGCAGTTATATCACTCTGTGTTATACCAGTTACATTACGGAATTCCAGAACTGCTTCGCATCCTTACAGTAACAGCGTTACAGAACAGTGTTACCTTTATGTTCCGTTCCTGGAACACGTGTGACATTCTAGTGACGTCATAGTTCTATCACTGTACTATATTAGTTACATTACACAAATCCAGAACTGTTACGTATCCTTACAGTGACAGCGTTACAGAACAGTGTGACCTTTATGTTCCTTTCTTGGAACACGTGTGACATTTTAGTGACATAAAAGTCCTGGCGAAAATTTCGGATAGGAATTTATTCCGAATCATTCCGAATTATTCCGAATTATTCCGAAATCTGTATCCGAACCAACCCGAATGAATAAGAACCAATCCCAACCAAATTTTCAATCCAAATGGATCCGAATCAATCCGAACTCGGATTGATATATACTCAATTTTCAATACGAATGAATCCGAGTTCGGATTGATTTGGATTCATTCGGATTAATAATCGGATGAGATCAATCCGAGTTCGGATTCATTTGGATTGAAAATTTGGTTCAGACTGATTCGGATTGAACCGGATTGATTGAGTTCTATCACTCTGTTCTATATTAGTTACATTACAGAATTCCAGAACTGTTACGTATCCTTACAGTAACAGCATTAAAGAATAGTGTGACCTTTATGTTCCGTTCTTAGAATACGTGTGACATTTAAATGACATAGCAGTTATATTATTCTGGTCTATATTAGTTACATGACAGAATTCCAGAACTGTTACGTATCATTACAGTAACACAAAACTGCGAGAAGCTCCGTACTTATTAGTTTCTCTCTCCGCTTTGTGTTCATTAATATATATATATCATTTTAGAACTTAGAACGTTTAGAACTATACTCCTCATAAATTACAAATGTTTTAAATTTTTGGATATTCTGAACCTCAAAAGTTGGTTTATCAAATATTCAAAAAAATACTACACTAAATCAATTAATATTAAAATTACCCTCGTCGTGCAGAGGTGCTACTATCTTATTACCCTCAAAACTTGTTGTGACCGCAAATACCGCAAATATGTCCAGAAAGATTACTCTAAATCAACAAAAAACAATATTTATAAAAACCCTGTTGTGTTTTACGAATTACCTTGGTTTTTTTCGCAATGCATGAACTCAATAATAAGGTATAAACTACAATAATTCACTTACTTGCACTTAAGAGCATATGATGACAGATTTTCCTAACCTACTGAATACTGATGAAAATCAATCACAATTCACAAATAATCGATATTGACCTTATCGATATTTCAAACACGGAATACATGGCGCGAAATACAAATTTGCAATTCAATTTTATACCTTTAATTTAATATACATATCTTACATTGTTATATTAAGTATTATATTTATAAAAGTTTTAAATAGTAATTAAAGTAAAATATATTTATTAAACTAGCTGTGCCCTGTAGCGGCGGCTTCGCCGCCGCAGAACGGCCGCTATAATTAATACTGTATAGTTAAAATTTTGTCACAAGGTCAACCGCAGGATTTCGCTGGGAGCGGGTGCTCATCTGAAAAATTGCACCCGCTCCCCAGGAATAGTTAAATTTTCAGCTAAAAAATTTAGTTTCAACAATAACAAACGAACTTTCCACAACATATTTAATTTTCAACCAAAGTGCTGAATTCTCAACGAAAAATGTAATACTTGATACTTCAACCAAAAGCGATTTTCATTTTAAATCAAAAACAGGTGGAATCAACCAAAAATGACGAATTTTCAACGAAGCAGTGGATTTTTCAACCAAATAGGATACTTCTTTAAAAAAATGGTTTCATTTTCAACAAAGTAGATTAATTTGTAACGAAATAGTCGAATTTCCGACCAAAAACATGAATTTTTAACCAAGAAGATTAATTTTCTACCGAAAAATAAAGATTTTCAAGGAAACAGTTGAAGTTTCAATTAAAAATGATAAATTGTCATGCAAAAATGGAATAGTAACATTTTCAATTTAAAAAATGAATAGCTACAAACAAAAATTTCAACCAAGTGGTTGAATTTTCGAACAAGATACTTAATTTTTTACCGAAAAACACAACATTTTGACACAATGAATGAATTTTCAACTAAGAAATGCAAATTTTTCACAAAAATGAAATAGTTAGATTTTTAGTTAAAAAAAAAGTAATGTTTTACCAAAAAACAAATTTTCAAGAAAATAGTAAAATTTTCAACGAAAACATTTTTAAATAAAATCAGAATCTTCAACCAGAAAACTGAATTCAAAAAAATATTTCTACTATCAACCAAGTAGTTAAATTCTTTTTTTTTGGTTGAAAATTAATTTTTGAAAATTGAACTCTACCATTTTTGGTTGTAAATCTATCCCCCACACCAATACTCTCACGACCTGTCTGGGAGCTCAAAGAATCTCTGTGCAAAATTTGGTGCAGATTAATCAAAAACTGTGCCCCCCCATCTGCCCCCTTACTCTTACGACCTATCCAGGAGCCCAAAGTATGTGTATGCAAAATTTGGTGCCGATTAGTCAAAAACTGCGGCGGTGCCTCCCCCACCCCCCAGATCTGCCCCCATTACTTTTAAGACCTGTCCGGAAGCCCAAAGAATAGGTATGCAAAATTTGATGCCGATTGGTCAACAACTGTGGATTTGCATAAGCATAATACGTTTTAGGCCACTTATAGGAGCCCACAGGAGGAGGAG
>CAKNYM010053712.1:270310-288418 GCA_932195095.1 Andricus curvator | reverse complement strand
TCTTGCGACCTGTCCCGGAGCCCAAAGAATATGTGTGCAAAATTTGGTGCCGATTCGTCAACAAGTGTGGATTTGCATAAGCATCATACCGATGGGTTCTACGAATATTAGGCTATTGTTCCGTTACCGTAAAGAAAGCGACGATCATCCCATTACTAAGAAGCACTAGTCTATCGTTCTGCTACGGATAACAACTAGTCTAAATTCATTTAGCTAAGTTTTCAGGAGGATAAAATGAGATTTTGTATTCGTAAATCAAATCAGGAACTAAAGATAAGTGAACAAGTTTTGAAAGTAATAATATTTATAGCATGATTTTAATAAATAATTTAATCGAAAAATAAATATCTTTTGGGTCGTAGCAATGACAAAAAATGTATAGTTTTCTGTTCTTTAGTCTGTGTTGTGTGTCATTTTTGTAATATTTTCAGAAATAAATTGATAAAAAATTAAGGATATTGTCTCGAAGATGCTCATTGATAGAAGTATTAATTAAGTATCTCATTGATTACAGTTTTCTGTCTTAGGGGGCTTCCATAAAGCACAAGGACCCCCCCTAGGGTGCTACGTGGTTTATAGAAGGGCCCTAATTGACAATTCATGTTTTTTGTTGAAAATTCCTTTTTTTGGGGTACAGAATTAATCTTTCTGGTTTAAAAATAAACTATTTGGGTTCGAATGTATCTATTTTGTTTTGCAATATTTTTGGACTTATTATTGTTTTCAGTAAACATTTTTCGGTTTTCTGGTCATGCGTTTTATTTCTTTAACACCTACGTGTGAAACCACGTGGCTCGGACTCGGCCCCCCCCCATGTAGACCAACGTGGCCTTTCGTCGACCCCCCCCCCCAAGAAACCACGTGGTTCACGAAAGGCCCCTTATGTCAAATTTGTCTAGATACAATTTCAAAAATAACCTATAAGTTATGTCATTATGGAAAATGGATTTTAGGAACCTTTAGGTATGTATTAATTAGAAAAAAATACAATAGTTTCACAATTAATTGTGATAAATTGAATGGACTGAAGGTATTTGTAATTATCGTGAATTATTTGAGAAATTTACATTTGAGATGCTATTGTATGGACGATAGCCGATTATTCGTCGGAATATTTCCTACGAATTCAAAACTCCACTTTTTATATTAAAGTTTGTAACGTAATGATTTAGGCCTCTATAACTTTCAAAACAAGACATTTTTAAAGATTTTTATTTCTTTTAACACTTCTACGTGTTTGCTAAATTTCTTAAAAAATGAAGTTACACTAATTCTTGTCCGTAGCAGAACGACAGACTGATGCTTCTTCGCAATGGGATGATAGTCGATTTCTTAACGGTCACGGAACAATAGCCTAATATATGTAGAACCCATCGGTACGTTTTAGGCCATTTGATTTTATATGTTCGATATATATATATATATGTCAACAAAATGCTGAGACAATTGCGGGGAAAATACAGAAGGCGGTCGTCCTTGGGTCGCTCCGTGTCCTCAGAGTGCACGAGACTTTTGCCGGATCATCGCATTGAGTTCGTAGCCGATTGTAACCACCTATCTCACGGTCGTGAGACGTGGATACAGCTGAAATTTTACCGCGATTTCGCTGGGAGCGGGTGCAATTTTTCAGATTAGCACCCGCTCCCGGCGAAATCCTGCGGTTTTCCTTGTGACAAACTTTTAAATATATATATATATAGTCAATGTTATTTTGCATTATTTATTAAACAAAAACTATTATCAATTAGCGATTTAGGTTGCCGTTGGAACCATCTTTAGTGCTTAATCTACACGTGTATAAATTTTCAAGTCGATCTGTGCAACGGTATGACCGGTATCGAGCCTCAACTGTACATAATAAATGAATCAATTTTTTAAATAATTTTTCCTAGCCCTAATACATTTGAGAAAACTTTTTTCTCACCAAAGTAAACGTTAATACTTGATTTAAAAAATAAGAAACGGATAATTTTTATGAAAATTACAAACAATTTTTTGAAATTGTAAACTAAATATTGATGGAATGGTTTTGACTTTGTATTTGTATTTTTATTTATTTATGAAAAGTTCCTAGGGCTAAATAGCTCTATAAGGAACAGGTGATACAGATTACAATTAAAATGTGACGGCGATCGATTTGACGATTGGAATCAAAAATAAGTATTTAACAAGAGTAAAGAAATAAACTATAATACACATAATTAGATATAGGCTATCAACAAAAGGATACTAAAAATATACATACGCAAATATACATACTTAATAGTAAATACGCATTCATATACACACTTATATATATTTTAATTAAGGATTTAAGTGTTACCAATGTGTGATTTCGAGGGTAGGATTTGATGTGTTAAATAAGTAACCGAAAAGGAGTTTTCTAAAGACAAATTGTGAAGGTGCATTTTTAATGCTTATAGGTAGTTTGTTCCAAAGGCGAGCACCACGAATAACAAAAGACCTTTGCATTTTACACGTGCGGTGTGGCTGCATTTTTAGTACTGTTTTTCTTTCACGGAGTTTGGAATGTGTTGGTTGATCTTTGTCAATAAAATGGAAGAGATTAAGAAGATAGTGCGGAGCTTCATTACTGAATAGGTTATAAAGTAAGTTACCCATAAAAAATTTTCTTCTTTTGGCGACGTTAAAGAGTCCTGCTCTTTCTCTATACTGAGTAATATGTTCACTTTTGGGGATGTTATAGATGAACAAAATGCAAGCATTAAGCGTACGATCAAGCTTAGCATTCAGCTCATCAGTAATATCGTCATATACCACACAACCGTAGTCAAAGAAAGGAAGGATGAGGCTTTTAACTAGGAGGATACGCGTTGAAGTAGGAAGTGATTCTTTATTCCTATTAAGCTGTTGGAGGACTCTAAAGGTTTTCCTTGAAATATCCGAAACTTGTTCATTCCAATTAAGAGAGCGATTAAGAATATAGCCTAAATCTTTCACAGATTCCATAAAGGGGATGAGACGTCCATCGATCAAGAGAGGAGGTAGGGTTGCAATTGTTTCAAGTGATGGAGAGGAAAAAGGTCCTATGATTATGGCCATAGTCTTAGCTGGGTTAAGAGTGAGGCGACTTGTCAAGGCCCACTGCACCACTAGATCAATATCCGCCTGTACCTTTTGAAATAAGCTCTTAAGATTGGCAGTAGGCCCATTAAGGTAAAGCTTAAAGTCGTCAGCATATTTGTGATAGTTGCAATGACGAAGTTCGCTACCAAATTCAGAGTTATAAATATTAAATAAAGTGTTTGCTAGTGTGGATCCCTGAGGGACACCACTCTTAACCTCCCACAATCAGACAGATCGCCATTGCTAATTTGTACTCTTTCCGAACGATTACTAAGATATAATTCAAACCATATAACAACCATATTCGAGAGGTGAAGCGATTTAAGCGTAGTAAAAAGTAGATTATGGTTAAGTGTATCAAACGCCTTAGAAAAATCAAAAAGGACAACAACCGTTATTTTCCTCCTATCAATTGCAAGTTTAAGGTCAGAAGTTACTGTAAGTGAAGCTGTAAGTGTACTATGCCTTGCACGGAACCCAGATTGCATTGGGTCCATTAAAGTGTTTGTTTCAATGTGTGCAGTAAGTTGCTGATGGACAATACGTTCGAAAGGTTTGGACAAAGCGCATAAAATAGATATAGGACGAAAGTCTTTGGGAGAGGTACGGTTAGATATTTTAGGAACAGGGCGAATAATCACCTCTTTCCAGGCATCAGGAAATATTCCCACCTGCAGAGATGCATTGTAGATGTGCAAGAGAATAGGGCCAATGACTAGTAAAGCAAGGCGAATCATTTTAATTGAAATACCATCAGATCCTTGAGCATTTGATTTTACCTCGAAGAGTTTTTTAAGTAGGGTTTCTTGCGATATGTCAGAAAAGAATAACTTCGTATCATCACAAGTAGAGGGAACTGAGGACAGGGAAGGAGTGCTGCTTGCAAGGAGTGTGGATTTTGTAGTAAAAGCTGTCAAAAGGTCTGCAGGGGAGAAATTGTTATCAGGAACCAAGTGTTTGGAAGGAATAAGTCCAAGCCGTCTTAAGAGAAGCCAGATGTTTTCATTTTTATTTCTATTTTTGATAGAGTTGTAATTATATTGATTGTATGAATCCCGGATTTTGGTTTGTACTAAGTTTCTCTATTTACGAAATTCGGCTTGAATAATATTAGTTTTAGTTCTTTTAGCCAATCTTCGTTTTTTCTCTCTTTCTTTTATTAAATCTTTGATATAAGAAGTGATCCAAGGAGTAGACTTCTTCTTTGCTTTAAGGGTATGGAGAGGCGCAAAATTATCAAAAGCTGAAGATAAAAATGAAGTCAGACAAATCACCTTTCTATTTATATCCTTTTCAGTAAAAATTCTATTCCAGTCATAAGTAGACAGGTGTTCAAGAAATTCAGTTTCATTTATATTTTTAAGATTGCGTATGGACAGAGGAGTTACACTAGAGGAGAGATTAAAGGACAACTGGTATTGGATGCTGATAAGATCATGGTTTGAGAGGAATGAGATTGAGTGTTGAGTAGAAGAAATCACCTTGTCTAAATCGTCAACAATCATCAAGTCAATCCATGTACTAGAATGGTCTGTGTGGTCGGTGGTATCATGGGGAACTATAGATAATCCGGCTGAGAACACTACTGATTTTAAATAGTGAGTTAAATTGTTGGTAGCATTAAGATTTGTGTTTAGGTCACCGGTGAGTACAATGTTATTATAATTGGGTATAAGGTAAAATATGTCAGTCTCAAGTTCCCTGTCGTAGGAGGCGTTAGGAGGTTTGTAAACTACACCCACCAACACACTGTCCTGAGGCGACGATACCTTGATAAAAAGGTACTAGGAACAGGACATAAAGTGATGTTTAAATTCAAGGTAATGGGCAGGTAAAGACTGAGCGTTAACGTGACAAATATTTAATGTTCCCATTAAGAGAGTGACAGATAAAGTTCAAGTATAGTTAAATATAGAAGTGTCTGAAATACGTAAATTAGTTGAAAATACCTTTCCGCGAAACTAAAGTAACAGAGAGTAATAACCAACAAAATCCAGTTCACTTGATTACATTTGAAAAAAGGGAATAAGGCACATAAAGAATTGAAAGTTAGAAAAGCAATAAGCATTATAAAGCTCGTGATGTATAAAAATAGTATAAGAAAGGTCAATTTGTAGAGGCAGTGCAAGGCTGAATTAGCGCAGTAAAAAATATAAAATTGTTGCTATTTAACTTCAGAAGGCACAGTGTCCAGAATGGTCAGCATGCAGCAATATATAAAATATGACAGATATTTACCTATGGTGAAGTAGCATATACGATAGAGTAGTGTTAATGATCGACTAGAAAAAATTATCAAATACATAATGGACCTAGAGAGTAGTTGCTATTGTAGTCCTTCAACAGATTGGATGTTCGACAGGTGTATTCGTGGCGAGCTATCCTCCTTACGGCAGAAAATTTTTCCGCCAGCAATCCACAAGTATTTGATTTTTTTTCTCTACGAAGACCGAGAGCAATGGCATATATCCTTCTATTCAGTGGTGTTATTGCCTCACGAAGGTAAATAAAACGCTTTTCGTTGGCAGTCCATCCCATAATCAAAGTAGAGAAGTCTCTCTTAACCTTACGTCTTGCAATAAATTCATCCCCTAGATCTTGTCTGCCAGATTTGGCTACAATGATCGGGGGGGGGGGGGGGGGAGGAATTACTCAATGAAGGTGCTTTTATATTTCGATATAGTTTGACAACGTCATCCTTGCCAATATTTACATCCAGAGCCCTGGCGACAGATTCCATGGAGGCCATGAGGTCTTCATTAGGCTTCATGGGGAGACCATGAATTTCCAGCGTCGTATTCAGAGCCGCTTGCTCATTGACATTGAGCGCATGCTCAAGAGTCACCACTTTGGCTTTCAAATCTTTAGCTTCCTTCTTGACAAGTTCAATTTCCTCATTTTGCACTTTGGAGCCGGATTCCAATGAGTCGATACGCCTAGAGTTGTTTAAAAGTTCATTCTTAATTTCCGAAAGAGTGGAATTAAGTTGGTCATTAAATTCTATTTGACGTGTTTCAAATTCGCTGAATCTTGCCAAAATCTCACGTGACTGCGCAAGCACTTCACTTTAGCCGTCAGAGACCACTTTGCGCAAGAGTTCGGCGAGGCCAGAGGGTAGACCTGCATTTTCCGAGGCAGCAACGGAGGAGGGAGTGGGGGGTACAATACATGCACCATCAACATCCTGCAGAGAAGTGGTCCCAGGGTTCGCACCTGAATTGCCAGACACTGTCACAGAGGTGGCACTAGTTGACAATGGAGAACATAACTTGCAGACATAGTCCATTTGACCCTTTTTAAGTTTTTCAAAAGATTTTTTTGAGATTCCAAAATTAGCACAGGCCAAATGCACTAGAATGCCACACTTAACACAAGCGAGAACTTCTGTTTCCCCTCTAGATATAACTATTTTACACTCCGAACACGCACCCATAGTTCTGCAGGAAAGAAAACCGTTACAGTTACGTATAAACAAAAGTGCAAAAACAAGAAACAATTAAGTGAGTTGAAACAAAGTCAAAATGCTCTATAGAACAACCCAGCGACACTTTCACGAAATACAAATGTTTATGTAATTAAACACTTAAAATCTTGTATAAACACAAAAAACTGAAGAGCGGCAAATTTACACGTCCGTATCCGATCGCCATGACAGGTAATTTTTTTCTTTGGGGTTCAAAGAATTGAATTCACTTTCATAATAATTAAGTAAAACGTTGCGGCATACAATGGTGGCCCTCTTCAGTGGATTTATTTATTCAGGAATTTTTGAAAACAAAAATCAATTTCAAAATTACATAAAATGTCACTAATGTAACAATTTTTGCTCAAAGAGGACTGTTTTGACTATCAACAAAAATATATTTTTTTTAAATCAGGCTCCTTTGAAATTTTTAACTTTTTGTAAAATATTGCGAAAAACATTCAAAAATAAGCATAAAGGCATCATCAAAAGTAATTGCTAGTTGCTACCTCAAAATTTCGATTCCCCGGTAAATTCCATATGAAAATGTGCAGTTCAAATTATGTTAATGAATCTAAGTCAAACGTCATAAATTATTATAAAAAGCTTTCATTCTTTTTGCAGAAAATTCAAAAATAGAGACAAAGTCTAAATGCGATAACTCTTCAAATGAAAATTTCGAGAAAAATAGCTGAGATGTTTATTTTTGTATGTGTAACAAGTTGCGTAATTAAAAAAAAATCGCGAGATGAATGCATGATAGACTCTTGTGAATCCGGCATGGAGTTGCCCATTGCAAATTGCAATATATGAAGTATAATTGTTTTTGCAGAGCTCTGTGAAAGCACAGTGCTTTCACCAAATGAAGCGCATTCCGTGAAGATCGTGGTGCACGCATCGTAACCACATTTAGTGAGCACATTGCATGCTGCTGATATGCGCCCGCGCCCACTGTTATCTGGGATGGCCACACGCCTCTGTCCCTACTTCTGCTCTCCAGAAGAAATAGAGGTGGACGCAGAACATGTGTTCCCAGCGGCAATTTCTCCTACCTGGGCATGTCTGTATTACTGCACTTAATAACCTAGTTCAGAGCGTCCAGGAGGATATCGACCGTGTGTTGTGCACTGACTTGTAGCCAATGGTCTCACTCTTAACCCCACCAAAACAAGAGCAATTATATTTGGTTCTTCATCCTTCCACTCATCTGAAACTACTGTAACCTTGAGATTTTCACAGGAGCAGGGGCTCAGTATTCAATTTGTTGAATGTTGAAAGGATTTTGGCCTCCCTGTTAAATGAACGCTATCGTGGAAAGTGCATGTCAGTGAAATATCTAGAAAAACATTTCGAGTCCAACAATAATTTACTAGAAAGAAAGAATCCCATTCAACTCCTACTCGAATCCTATTAGTCAAAACTCTAATTCTTCCTTTCTTTGATTACGGCTGCATTGTTCATGACGATATAACGGCTGAACTAAACGACAAGCTTGAGCATTCACTGAATGCTTGCATTTGCTTTATCTATAATGTACCTACAAGCAAGCATACAACTCCATTTAGGGAGAGAGAAAAATGACTTAATGTGGCTAAAAGAAGGCAATTTTTTCAATCACCTTTCACTAAACTTCTTGAAAGGAAGTCAGTGTTATAAATACCAAAACATCGTACGTATAAATTCCAAAGGGTCTTCACAGTTCATGGGGCTCGACTTTGAAACAAACTACCCAGGACAATCAGCAATGCACCTTCACAACATTTATTTGAGCATTCTCATTTCAAATATTTAGTAAATATCAATAATCTAACACTGGAAATTACGTACTGGTAGATTCATCGATCTTTCATCTGTATCATTACCAAAAAATTGTCTTTTTCTTTCGTCTTCTAAAGTGTTACTATTTTGCTCTCTTAGTTTCTAACATACCTTTTCTCTCACCTTAACTACTGCACAACATACTGAGATATTTTTTAATACTTATCTACATCTTAAAAACTACTTGCATGGAATTATAAGGAATCGTATTTCGTAACTCTGATCGCTGTTTACTTACTAATAGATTATATTGTACTCTCTGTTTCTTAGAGGACTAATCAGCCGTAGGCACTTTTTATAAATAAATACAAATACATTATACCTTGATATACTGTACGACAGTCCTGTCCAAGTAGGGGAAAACTGCTCATTTGCCAGATGGGAATTTAACACCACCACTGACCTCTACTCATTCAACTTGAAGAGAGCGACCACCCCCCAAGCCTCTGGACCTGAGAAGAGGGACGTGGTGGTGGAACTCGAACATGTGGTGAATGAGCAGTTTCCCCCTACTTGGACAGGCCTGCTGTATGACATCGACTAGAAATTCCGGGGCAATAATATGACAGTGCGGCCCTAGCATACGTTTTTTCGATGTTTAGATGTCCAGATTGTGGTTCGTCATAAACCTCTGTCAGAACACGAAATCGATTTTCAAGAGGAATTAGCAATTTCAATGCTGCTTGATCTTCCATTATAGGGTCGAAAGGTGAATTTGACCATGATATTTCGCAGGAAATTTCAACAAGTTATCTATTCCTCGATACTACTGCGAGTCGTCCACTTCCTCAGCTGCACGTACGGTTACAACACCTTAACCCTCGTACATGCGAGAGAGCGCATCCAGTACATGGTGTAGTGCACACTTTCAATTAAAGATATCGAACCGATATTCCAGGAGTTACAGTGACCGTCGAGCTAACCTGCCCGTCAAATTTTTGGGGATCTGAAGTTATTGCAGGCTACTAAGGTCCGTGATTGCTGTGAAACGTCATTTCTCGAAATAGTGCCGGAATTTCTAAATCGACCATACTACGGCCAAACATTCTTGTTCCGTCGTTAAAAATTTTCGGTTTACGCCCGAGAAGTTATGACGTGCAAAAGCTATCACACATTCTTCGCTGTCAATACCCTAGGTGAGAACTGCACCGATACCGTACCTTCTTATGATTATCGGACGAACTGAGCTTTCAAATTGAGGCAGGCTAAGATTGGAACCATTGTTAGCGCTTGTTTAATTGCTACAAATGCTGCCTCTTGTTCGCTAGCCCACTTCCTAAAGCGATTCTTTTTCACAATCCTAGTCAAGAGTTCCCAAAGAGTGGTTAATCCTTGGATGAATCAACAGTACCAGCTAGTCGTGCTTAAAAATCAACGCAATTACTTAATATTGCATGGCGCTGTGTAATTCAGTACAGGAACTACGCGCTCTGCATCTAGTTGTAAACCTAGCTAATTAGCTCGGTACCTAACATGGCGGACTTCAAACCTGCGAAAGACGCTGTTTTCAGGATTGATTTCCAGAACCTTTTTCAGCTATTAAAAATTCTCCTTAAAGCTTTCCGATTCTTAGCCCGAATGGTCTTTATTTATTCTGAAACAAACCCCGCCCGGTACTCAAAATCCGTAATTGTGCGACTATTATCCTCTAAGGAAACGTGATAATACGCTAAACTGAACTCGATTGTCTAAATGTAATGAGCCGATCACAATTTAACGAAAATATCTTCTTAAAACGGAAGCGGATATAAATCACCCCTGGAAACTTCATTCATTCATTTATTGATAAAGTCTTCTACTAAAAGATGATCCACCTCGTCATACATAGCCTTCAGAACCACACGTAACTCTTGGTTCCGTCTTTCTTTAACTGGCGGATATCCTTGAACATCGATCTTATGTTCGATGAGAGTGGTTCATGCAATTCTTGGCACTTCCGAGGGTACGGTATCCGCTTAAAATTTTTAAACCTGCTCTTCTTCAGTTTCCGAAGATTCGACTATACCGCAACACATGCCCATGATATCCCACTCCAAGGGGCAATTTAGTGTCTTAGTGTCACATCGCTTACTATACGAAAATCGACCTCTTTATTTACACCGTCCAGTTACACTGGAAGCAAAACGCGACCTAGAACTGATGACGCAGTGCTATTAGCTACGCACATTATTTTTGCTTTTGGGTCTATCATCTTGCGACCTGCTTCGGTCATTACCCGTTTTACCAAAGCCTCTCTCAGAAATGATCAAGATGACCCCCATCAATAAGCGCGGCTACTTCTTTCAACCCAAATCAAATTCTCGCGAAAATTCTTCATCTATCTCTAAGGTATCTTTTTCTCCACTATAGCCGCCAATGGCTCCCCCTCACCCCGAACTACCACCGAGGTCGATTGGAGTGATTTGAATTAAAATTGGGTGAATAATTCAGCTTAATTATTTCCACCGGTTCCTATATAATTCGTATACATATAAATTGTAATCAATGTTTTCGAAGTAGACAATGTTTCTAGTCGTATATTTACACTATTTGTGCCCTCATTCTTCGCAGAGGGAACTAGGGGTCTTGATTTGTCCTTCCATCTTCGTTTCCCTCAGCCTTGCATTTTGGGCACTTCCGTCTTATAACAACATCGGCTTCGCAACCGAAGCAGTACAAATCTTCTTTTATTCTCGAAAGCAGAACTTATGACCGAATTTTATGCAGTTAAGGAATTTCACATTTTTACTGTTTCGTTCTGGTCTATGATTGTTATTACTACCACCCAAATTATTCCTAGCAGTTTGTCTGGATTCCTCTGTTCTTTTATTAGAAGTGGTACAATTTTGACTCGTTGTATTCAAATCCTTTGATCTGGTTTATCCAATCCGCAACAATGCTAGATAATTTATTAACGCTCACGCTATTTTCATGATCCTATCGTTTTTTAATAAAGATTCTACAGATTTAATTTGCTTTTTCAGATTTTCGATGATAGTACCATTTCTAGGTTCATTGGTAGCGATAGCCGCCACAAAAAATTTTTCATGTTTTTTTTCGTTGCCTCTAATCGTTTTATTCTTATTTAGCCGATAAGAATTTTTCGGAAGAAACGAGAAGAAACTCGCTATATGAAACAAAGTGTGCCGCGACTTTGTTTCATATAACCAAGCTACTTTGATACCACGTATTACGGCAGGTCCTGTCTAAATTTTCTTTGAAAGGAATGGCGTTAGTGTGAAGGCGGTACACGCAAATTATATATGTGAGATAGTCAATGCTAGACTCTTCCGGGCCTTATCTAGAAGCAATTATTTGCTCTTTGAAGCATTTTTGGTCATAAATGTCACCAAATGTCTTACAAACATCATATTTTAACTGTAATCAAGATCTCGATAGATGTCTTTTATGTGTAAATCAGAAAGCACGATCCTCTCGAGGAGCAAAGGCATGGACAAGAAAACTCGGTCCTGATTCAAGGAGTCAATCGCCCTACCCTCAGCGATCTTATCCACAAACACTATAACACTTCTTTCGCCCTGACCCGTAAAAGTAACATTCTATTTCTTCGCGATTTGCGATAAACTTGTGCCATTCAAACAGTACGGATGATCTACAGGTCAGTTACACAAGCCCCTCCACCCACTCATAATTTGAGCTTCTTCTTTTGGCTCACTGATTCGCACCGCAAATAGGCTCATATGCGCCAACAATAAAAAATGTTGCGCCACAAAACCGTAAGTATTTGAGCAGGTGTTACGTAGGGGGCTGGCCACACGAGCCCCTCTCCCATTTACAAAATCAAAGTTTTGATTTTATGAACTTTGAGAACTTCAAGTGCGCCGATATGCGCCATCAAGCTTATAACTATCCGCCATAATTTCAAATGCTCTCAAATGAGGCGTTAGGTACAAAAACCACCTAACCCGGGTTAGGTTGTTTTTCAGTAAATTGCTTTTTTATAATCTGTAAATCCTACTTGATAGTATACAACTTAAAAATAACATAAAAAATACTTTTCTATCTCTAATTACGCCATTTTCGAGGTGCGCGCTCACTCGCATACGCATATACCGCGCGGGGTCCCGTGCCCCCTGCCCGCTCACCGCTTTCGCTCAGCTGTGCAGATCGCAGTAGTCGGATCATCTGTCCGTTCAATACATAAATTTCTGAAATGAAAAAATTATTTTCTCGAAAGAATTTCACTTTTCAATAGTCATATTTCATTGTACATCAAACCATTTAATCTAATATTAAAGTTTTCTTAGTTCTAGAGAGTTTCAAACCTTTAAACTGATTTTTCTTTTAACATGATTTCACGATTTAGGTTATTTTTCCGAAAATTAATTTTTCAGAATCACCGATCCCGAAGTAGTTAATGCATAAGTTAAAAGTAATGTGAAAATAACAATTTTTAACATGAATCGCGTAATACTCAACGCACGCCGCGCTGCCGCTGTCCTCTCCCGTATGCGATGTGGCTTTCCGCTTTCGCTCGAAATTGTTTATAACAATTTTACCCCAGTAACATAGCGTTTAACGGAAAAATCTCAAAGGAGTTTTCTTCTGAATTTTTTCTATAGAATCGATTAGCAAATATTTTTGTAAATTAACATGTTGACAATTTTTTAAAATAATTGTTTATAATAAAGTGCAATTTGTAAATAATTTTTGAGTTTTTAACAATATCATGTTGTTTAAATAAATGAATATGTGATTAAAAACCATTAAATAATGATTAAGCGGTGAAACTAGTGAAAAACAAATCCTCAAACCCCGTTCTATGGAAGAACAACCTAACTCTTTTTGTTTATTTTCCATTATTTAAATAATTTCTTTGAAAAAAAATTGATTTTAACAACAGGATTCTATTCCTAAATGTTGATATTTTATTTGTATAAAAGGATTAATTTTAAAATTAATATTTTCTTAGTTGCATAACAATTTGAAATCTTTAAATTGATTAATCTCAAAACACGACTTTTCGAGTTAGGTTGTTTTTGTACCTAACGCCTCAAATGCACCTCCAATGAAAAATTTGGCGCTAACTAATTAACAAAGACATTTTTTTGGAGGGGGGGCCTTTTTAGCGTAGATGATAAATCTGAGATAGTGATATGAAATTGAAAATTACGGACCTCGAGTCATTCGTTTTGAAATGCGCACGTATGCGCCACAAAAATTTCTTGTAAAAATTGAAAAGTGTCCACGATACGAAGATTTTAACACTTTGCGAAGAGATGAGCAAAGAAAAAAAAACTTTTAGTCATTAAACATTCTGCAGCCTTACCGGAACAACCACAAATGCACTTCTATGCGCCATAACAATGTTTTGCATATGTGCAAAATTTTCCAATATATAGTGGTCATATCATTGTGGAGAGTGATAACAATCAAAAACTTTTTTAAAGTTATAAAATTATCTGCATTCCTATCAATATAACTTTATGTAAACCAAGAACTGGAGATCATGATACTTTGCATGATAACACCACAAATAAATTTAATTCCAATATAAAAGTTGACAATTGGCCTCTCTAATATAATATCGAATGCGCAAATATCCGCTTGCTAGAAAATTAAAAAAAAACATGAATAACCCTCGCATTGCCACTTGTGATCAATCCACCCAATATTAAAGTGGATAATGGGCTTTTCGGATATGATTTCAAATGCGTTAATATCCACCATCCTCAACATTAACAGAAACCGATAATAAAGCCGCTCGTTACGACTTATCATTGATCTACATCACGCTGCTAGCACTCAAGGACTTTAAAAGCAAGATCAAGATAAATTATGGGCTTCTTGGATCGGACTTTAAAGGCGCTCTTATACGCTACCTTCAAAATTACCAGAAAACCATCAATAACTCTATCATTGCCACTAATTATTATCAATCTACCCTACGCTGATAGAAATGCATGAGTACACATAATTTAAAAAAACGTGAAAATGTAAAACTGGGTAAGTCAAATTGTAAATACTGTAAATAATGGGCTTTTCGGGTAGGATTTAAACTGCGCTCATATGCGCCACTTCGAGAATTAACAATAAACGATAATCAATGCTCTTATTACCACTTGTCATCGATCCACCCCATACGAATTCAGTTGCCGTATACAACTTTTCCTATCAGTTTGGGCCTTAACAATATATATATTTTTTTAAATAATGAGAATTGTGGAGTTTTCAACATTTTCATGTATAAAATGAATGCGGGTGACGAAGGAATTTTTTTTAATGAAACTTTAGGGGAGTAATTTTTAACCCAAATGACAACTTTTCTAACCCCTTCCAATCATAAATTCCAAAAAACAGTTTTTTTACTGCGCCCCTTTCAAATTAAGAAATAAACATAATCAACCCTCTTATTACTACTTATCGGCGATGCACCCCACGCTGATAATATAAAATAACCCTAATTGCTATATCAAAGTTAATAATAAGCTTCTCTGATAGAATGTTAAATGCGTTCATATGCTCCACCCTCAAAATTAACCAAAAACCATTATCAACCCTCTCGTAACAACTTATCATCGCTCCACCTAACGGTGATAGCACTAAGTGATTTTCATTATAAAACCATGGTGTATGATGGGCTTTTTGAACAGAAATTTGAATGCGCTCATATGCGCCACTTTTAAAATGAAGAAGAAACCATAATAAAGCCTCTTATTGCTACTAATTGTCGATCCACCCAACGCTGATAATAGCAAATAACTCTATGTGCAGTATCCAAATCCATAATGACTTTTCGGATAGGATTTGAAATGCCCTCACATGCCCCACATTCAAAATGAACAAAAGACCATAATCAATCCTCTTATTACGACTAGCTATCGATACACTCCAGGCTAATAGACACAAATAACTTTAGCTGCAATAACAAAGTAGATCATGGACTTCTCGAATAGGATTTCAAATCCGCCCATATGTGCTACCTTCAAAATTAACGAATATCATAATCAACCCTCTCATTATAACTTATCATTGATCCATCTCACGCTGATAGCACTAAATAACTCCGATTGCAATATCAAAGTAAATAATGGGCTTTACGGGTAGGCTTTTTAATGCGGACAAATGCGCTACTTTCAAAATTATCAAAAAACTATAATGAAATCTCTCGTTACGAATTATCATCGATACACCTCACGTTGATAGTATTAATGACTTCGATTGCAATATCAAGGTGAACGATGGGATTTTCATATAGGACTTTAAATTCGCTCATTTGTGCTACTTTCAAAATTAACAAAAAACCAAATATCAGCCCTTTTATTTCTACTTATCGTCGATCCACCCCACGCTCATAATACAAAATGACTTTATTTGCAATAGGAAGGTGAACGATGAGTTTTTAGATAGGATCTCAAATGTGCTCATCCGACACCTTTAAAGTTAACAAAAAAATGTAATCGACCCTCTCATTGCCACTTATCGTCGGTCCACCACACGCTGAAAGAACTAAATGACTTCATCTACAATATCAGAGTAAATAATGGGATTTTCCTTAATCCTAATCGATAATGTACTTTTCAAGCAGGATTTCAAATGCGTTCATATGCGCCGTCATCAAAATTAAAAAAAAACTATAATCAATCCTCTCATTGCAACTCACAACATTTTGTTTATCATCCATTGATGGGACGTTCAAGTACATTTTTTCCGTAGAATATAAACCTGAAGGCGGAAATGTTCTATCTTTTCGCGTTTTTCAGAAAAAGAGATTTAGAAATTAAAAAACCCCATTGTTTGGTTATTTCTGAAACGTTGTATCAAAAAACATGGAAATGATAAAGATTTCCGATAGTGCTGAAATTAAAGCCTCATGCATGTACTATGACCCTATATTTTCGAAAGTCACCTTTTGTTTTTTGTACGTTTTTCCACGTGCGCAATATGATTATTTAATTTTTTATTTGATATCGAACATTAGATCTTAAATATCTGCGAAAATACTAATGCTACAAAAGAAAGAAGGTTAGTTTGAGAATCAGCGCTTTAAAATACATAAGAAATTACGATAACAAGCGTAAAACATGAATTTTACAGAATTTTGTAACTTAGTGGTAAAATTTTGGTAATTTTAAAAAAATTTTGTAAGACTAGGTGACAGGATATTGTTTTTCATTAATTGACAGGACATTTCATTCTGTTTTTTTGTAGAATCCCTGCTGGAAGAAAAAGACAGAGATCCTATTATTTTAAATAATTTTGAATCTTTATGATAGAAAAAGATAGACAAAGTGTATCCCATTCTATCTCTTTGTCCATCTAAGTTCACGTTTATCTTTTTTCAATATCCTCTTCACTATCTCATCTTATCCTTTATCTATACACGTCAGTCTTTTACTATCCCTCTGTCAATCTAAATTTCCGTCTATCTTTTTCAATCCCCTCTTTTCTATCTTATCCTATCCTTTATAGATAAACGTTTATTCTTTAGCCTGCTGGCCTTAAAAAATTGACTTGCTTACACATCCATTTTTTACAGAATTTTCTTAAAACTAACACTTAAAACTAACATCCTTCCACACCTTATCTCGAAAGCCGCTCGCTCTTATCGCATTGCCTTCCTCGGTTCGCCTCGCCTCGCTCGCATGTCCCTACTTTCTTGCTTTGTCTCGCATTACCAAACTCTGCCTCCGCGGCTATTACCTAATACTTATCTACTATTTACAATATTTACATTTACTTATATTTACTTCCTCCTCTATTTACAATGTTTTCTTCTCCATTCCTCTTCCTCCTTACTTCTCTTCTTCTCCATCTTACCCAAAACTCCCTTCACCCATGCTACTGCCCTTTTGTTCCCCCTTTCATGCATCAATACCTCCATGCTTATCTCACTCATTTCCAACTCTACGCACTCCTCCAACCAGTGCTCCACTCTTGCCTCCCCCTTCCCACATAGTTCACACATTCTCTTTTCCCTAGCGAGCCAGAACCTATTGAAACCCTCCATGCACCCACATCTCATCCTCGCTATAAGCTCCTGACTTCCTTTCTCTCCTTGCTCACACAAATATTGCGCTCTCGCCCTTGGCATAATCCACACATAGTTCCCATTAAACCTTGTCTCTCTTATTCTCTCTTCCCCTGCTGTCTTCTCTCTCTCTCCATGCTGTTTTTCTTAACCAACTCATATACCTTCCTTCCTTCCTCATGCATCCTTCTCACTTCATCCATCTGCAGTCCATTCGTTCTAAAATACCTTTCTCTTTCAACCTCCATCTTCCCACCCCCTTTCCTGTTCTCCTTCTCCCACCAACACTCCCTAACCAGCTTACTTCCCCCCTCTTCCAAAAATTTCTCCTCATACTTACACGCTCGACTCCCCGCTAGAATCCCTACACTCGTTCTCCCCGTCTCCCTCCTGACCCCAGTGTCTACTTTACATATCTCTCCTGTATCCTATTTACCTCTTCGCTTTCCTTCCACCCCCACACCTCTACTCCATACAATAGCACACTCATCACTAGTGAGTCAAACAATTTCATTCTCCTTCCAAAATCATCTGCGAATAACTTCTTTCCCAACCCCCACACCTGCCTCATCACCACATTTGCCCTCCTGACTCTCTCTTTTATGTGACCATCCACTCCGCCATTCCTCCGAAACAAGAAGCCCAGGTGCACAAACTCTTTCACCGCCTGCACCGCCTTTCCCTTCCACTTCCACTCCCCTTCCTTATCCCTTCCACCTCCTTTTCTGAAAACCATAACCTTGGACTTTTCCGCATTCAGTTCTAACCT
>CAKNYM010053712.1:197322-260310 GCA_932195095.1 Andricus curvator | reverse complement strand
TTCATCTAAAATAATGAATTCTCAATGAAAATTTTAACAGTTGAATTTTAAATAAAAAATTAGTATCTGTCAGATAAAAAAATTGATTTAAAAAAAAAAGGAAAGGTTCAGTATTCAATCAACTAATAGAATAATATATATTATGTCTTCTATTTTCGAAACTGGTCCATTGTGAAGATGTTACAATTAAAAATTCACCAACTTCCTGCTTGATTTTCAATGTTTATAGTTTGCAATCATCAAATTTGAACATCTTTTGAAAATGCGTGTATATGGAAGATTTGCAACTGGAGATTCTTTATAGCCCAATTTTGAAGATTTACAATTGAAAACTCTTCATTTTTAAAAATGTATGAATACAAATTCTAAAATTTTTATGATTTTGAAGATCAAAGTCAAGTTTTCAATTCTAAATCAATTGTCAAAATTGAAAACCCTTAATTTTTAAAAATTTCCAATTTAGAGTTCTGCGTTTTTAGAGAGTAAAAATTGGAAATTCCAGGACTTTATTTTTGATGTTGGAGCTGTGTGGAAGTCAGGGGTGACGGGTAGAGTGTTTTTCGTGATTGAGTGAGAATTAATTGGGTGAACAAGCGAAGGCGTACCAGTGGGGGAGCTTATGGTAGGTGAGTAGGTTTTTAATGAGTGCGGAAAAAGTAAGGTTAGAGGATAGTTGAGGCGAGTGCGGTGGTTTGATAGTGGTGTAGAGGGAGGGGGGCTAACGTAGAAGTAAGGAGGTTTGGAGGATAAAGGGCAAATGTTGTTAAGAAGAGCTAGAGGTGGTTTTGAAAACGAAAAAGAGAAGATTATATTTTTTCGGTCGGTGTGGAACAGGGGAAGGGGGAAGTAGGCGTTGCGTCGTTTTGAAGTAGCGTAATAGGGGCGATACAGGAGTAGGCGGACGGAAACAGATTGACGAGTGCAATTTACCGGTTCGACGGGAGGGAAATTCGAACGCAACAGAAAGAGAGATACAGTTGGACAGTGATCCGGAGACAGGTGAAAGATATTTTACGCCGCAGAAAGTAGAACAAGCAACAGGCGAAAGTAAAGAAAGTCGGAGTAAAGTCCCTTCAAAAAGAGCACAATGGTATTACGATAGCCAGAATGAAAAGATGAGTCGCAGGGGGGGGGGTAAAGTTAAACAAAATAAAGAAGGTAATCCTAAGGAGGAAAACCGCGTGTCAGAAGGGGAGAGAAAGTCAGATAAGAGGGGAGGAAGAAAAAAATGGTATGCAAAATAAAATTAGAGGTATGAAAATGCATTGGGGACAGGACTTGGAGGATTTTTTTAAGAAAACGCTAAGAGTGGAGACTAAGCCGAAGCGGATAATCTCAGGATCAGCAGAAAAAGATGAGGTAGTAGCTGATATGGACACGTGGGAAGATAAGCAAGCAATAATGAAAAAGAAGGTAGGATTAAAGGGGTGGAAAGTATTTATGGATCATGATTTAACTAGGAAATATAGTGAGATTCAGAGAAAGCTGAGAGATATAGAGAGGAAAGAAGGACAGGAAGGGAAGGAGGTAAAGGTGGGGCATAGAAAGATTAGGATTGAAGGAAGTGGTTAGTTTGGGATTGCTGGAAAGAAGACTTGGTAGAGATAATGACGTTTCGGAGAAGAGAGGAAAGGTCCTAAGATCAGAGAAGAGAAGAATAGAGAATTGCAAGAATTTGCAAGTTTTTTTTCTGGAACGTGGCGGAAATCAAAAAGAGAGATAAGGAATTCTGGAGTTACATCGAAACATTTGATGTGGTAGACTTGATAAAAATGTGGGTAGGAGAAAAGAAGTTGGAAAAAATCGAACGGAAACTCCCAAGTCACTTACGATGGAGACTACAGAAGGTAAAAGGGGAAAGCAACAAATGGACAGTGAAGGGAGGATAATAACGGGGTAGGGGGGGGGGTGAGGGACATATTTGAGGAAGAGTGGACACAGGGAGAGGAAGGGGAGGATTTACAGGAAAGGAAAATCATAATAGGAAAAGAAAGTCATGGAATAATCACAGTATATGATCGGAAAGTTATACGGAAAATCATAAAAGGTGTGGAAGACAGATTTGTAGAGAAAAAGGAGGAAATCCTGATATTAGTAGGAGACTAGGATGCCAGGACAGGTACAAGAGAGGAAGTGCATAAAGGAGAGGAGAGGATTATCAGAAACTCGAAAGATGCGGTATGGAACAAAGAAGAGGAGGATCTAATAGGATGGATAGAAGAAAGAGAATAAGATTTAATAAATGGAATTTAACGGAAATGGTATTGAAAAGCCCTGAATATTGAAAATTGTTTAATTTCAAATCAAAAAGACAAATTTCCAATTTGTAATATCATTTGTCAACCAAACATTGGATTGTTAGATTTTCAGCAAAAAGAAAACAATTTATAATATTCCGTGATCTATTTTGAAACCCATTACAAACCTTATAAAATTCATCTAAATCCCTTACGTTGGAATTTTTTCTTAAAGTTTTCAAAAACCAAATATACTCCTGAAACCTTTCGAAATGTTATGAAATCTTATCTATGTTCAGTGAATGGAATATTATCCACACTGTGAAATTTTTTCGACCGTTTTCATCAATAATGAAGTCAATTCATATAAGAATGTGTTATTTTGGTCATACGGTCCACACAGTGGTCACAGTGTGGATAATATTCCATTCACTGAACATAGATAATTTAATCAAGGTCAATCACGTTCTGCGATATCATGGGTTATTTTAACTACATACAGAGGAAATATGGAGAGGCTCCGAGACAACTTATAGGAAATTGGATAAGCACTAATAGAACTTTAGTTAATCTGTAGGAGCAACGCACTTTCTTAATCAGATGTAGAAAAGAAACTCTGATTCCAGCACATATTCAACATCAGACAAACAAATTTAAATTATGAAATCAATAATTTAATTAGAAACATAAAAGATTTAGGACATTTATCCAATCATTTAAAATTCCGTTTATCAAATACTGTAAAAGACATTTCAATTCTGTTTATTACATCTACGTATATTATCTTAATTTAGGTTATGTATTACCTTGAAGAAGGCCTGCAACAAGGTCGAAACGTACGTTGGTTTGAATAAAATTGACGAATAAAGCATGATTCTTGACAACTGAATTCACTATTATTTTTAATGGACCGTATGACCAAAATAACACATTCTTATATGAATTGACGTCATTAGTTATGAAATCTTTAAGGTCTTAATTAGCAATTAATAAATTGTGAACAAAAAATCATTTTTAATAACTATTTTTGTTTATTTATTTATTTGTTTTTAAGGTTATATAAATATAATTCTTTTAGGATTCAGGAGAAAATTTTAAAAAGTTTTGAAAATTTCTCATTTTTCAAAATCAAAATTTCAAGAGAAAAGTTAATCATCAACCCAGTAGTTGAATTTTCAAAACAAAAGATGAATCCTTAACCAAAAAAAATTAATTTTGATCAAGTAACTGCATTTTTAGCCAAAAGGTGACTTCTCTACCAAAAGAAAAAGCCTTTTAAAATTCTTTCTGGGTAAGCGTTAGAAAAAGAGCTGTACAAAGTCACCATGCAAAGCTCTCCACTCGGACCCATTATTACCCAAGGTCTTTCGTTTCAAGTATCATTCACTGCACTGACACTCTTCATCGGTCTGTCTCTAGGTACGCTGAAATTTATCTTACCTCGATATAGTTGTTTCGTCAGTCTTTCATTTTTCATTCTATTAACATGCCCAAACCATCTTAACAAATTTATTTTACACTTGTCACAATACATTTTTTAAGGATTCTCTCATAACTGACTTTGTCCAAAGCGGTTTTCCGCACATATAGCGCAGGAATTTTATGCCAATCGTGTTAGTTTTACTCTTATCCTTTTCTTGGTATGTCCAGGTCTCGCTATCGTACATCACAGTGGGTGTAAGTACAAAATTATATATTGCTATTTTGGCTTTAATTTTTATATTTTTACTTCTGGCAATTACTCCTACACAGCCGATAACCTTCCTACCCTTATTCATGCGCCTGTCTATCTTTTTATTGATATCTATCGTACGTGGTTCCTTATGGCATTAGAATCAAATATCAAAAGAGTTTCCCTCTGGCCAGTGGATGTAACCACCCTTGAACCTAACAAACAACCCCCGAGAATTGGTTATTGGTGATAATTTCGAAAAGGGTGCATCGAACGACAGAAATAGTTCCGTACAAAAAAAAAATAAAACATACAATTTTGAAGAAGAAGAGTTGTATTCAGTTTTCTGTTTCGGGTCACAGTTTTCTAGTAATCCGCCCTTTGAGTATGGGGTGAGTTTGAGCTCGAAGCCCTAACGCTCTTTCTCTTGCACATATCTCAAAATGGGGTGGTTTTTGGGTCATAATGTATGGGAATAAAATTATACAGCAAACAATTCTCTATAAATATTGCTTATTAATTTGTCGTTATTCCCGCCAACCCATGTCCTCGGAACCGTTTGTCGCATTACTTCAAGAACATGGGGATAAGGCCTAATACGCCGTGCCTCAAAGGAACTGCCTCCCTAAATGGCGCGCATCTCATCGACCCCGGCAGATGGTCAGTCCGGGGCCTTTCTCATCGTACAGCGCAGAGGTAGCACTGGGGAGCACTTACGCACTCCGCAGCGCTGTGTCCTTCCTTGCCGCTACTCCAACATCCTTTCGTCCGATCAGGACCCCTGCAACCCGCCGCTATGTGGCCAAAGCCAAGACAGCGATAGCATCGGATGGCCTCCGTCTTCTGGCGTACGTGACAGGACACCCAATCCACGTTCAGTGTCCTACGTGCACCAATTTCGACGCTTCCTCCTCGGACAACTTCACAAAAGCCTTCAGAGTTCCTTTAAAGGCCCTTTTTGTGAGGCAGACCCTTATCTCTCCGGTGCGCTGCTTGCCAAAATGGCAGCCTCAACCTCCTCTGCAGCAGTGGCAGTGTCAAGGTCTAAGACATCGACCTCTGTGCGGGGGACAAGCTCCCTCACGCTACCACCCTTACCAACAACGTCTCTAATGGCAGCGGATAGCCTTGATCTGCCATCCGCTGTTGGCCCTACCTCTGCCAGGACCTCTCTTTTCCTCGTTTTCCTAACACCCCTGATTTTAACACCAAGGATGTCAGGTTTCACCTTCTGTTTGAGGTCTTTTAAGACCTCAGCGTAACTCGAACCCTCAGCCGGTTTGACTAAAACCGCCTCGGGCCGAGCTCGCCTCGGCTTCTGCTTCTTATTTAATCTGGGTACAGCTGTGGGCACTCTTCCGTCGCCTTTCTTCGTAGTTGAGGTCGTCACTGCAGCAGGACGTGTCCTCAGCTTCATAATTATGGGTCTAGGCGTAGTGGACTCAGGGGGGCTCAACGTAGAATCTCTCGGCCTCTGCCCATGTTTGGAAGCGAGTGTTTTCCCGGTTTCTTCTCTTACGCTCTCGACCCTCTTGCTGGCCACTACTCCCCGCCTTCCCTTCTTCCTGAATTCCTCTATACGATCACCAACCGCATACATGCACCCGCTCTTCATGAACACGACGTACAAATCCAGCGCATACATGTGCATCTCCATACTACATAGCACCTTTTTTGCATCTTCGATGCCACTCCTTACTGGAAGAAACATGTTTTTTTAAGAGTTACTGAAGCTTTCCAGCTCTCTAATCACTCCAATTTATTCTTGCATCATACAAGGCTAAACCTTCTGAAATAAGCTCAAACCAATACAGATACGAATGCTTCAACAAATCTGTGACTTCTTTGAGTCAGGTTGTATCTTTATCTGCAATTCCTCCAATTTCCGCAGCTGCTTGACAACACTCTTATCGAGCCTATCATCAAATTCAAACATGGCGGGGAAAAATTCTAGAACCAGAACTGTAAACATTGTGAATGCATAAAAGCTGGATTAAAATTTTCCGTAATGTGCCACATGAAAAAAAGCACCACAAACTCTACCTATAGGTGGTGTGAAAATGATTCACTGATCTATTTCCGGAAAAATGTTGATATAATCTTTAATTGTTTAAATAACAACTAATTAATAAGCAATAGTTATAGATAATTGTCTGAGCTACAATTTAAGTTCTATATATTTTCAACGAAGAACCACTCTTTCGAGGAATGTGCAAGAGAATACTACAAATACTAAAAGACGAAGGTGCTACGCTGTTGCCGTTGTCTTGACTTCGGTCATATAGCGGCAAATTGCAAGGGTCCGAACCGGACAAGAGCTTGCAGGAGATGCGGCAAAGAGGGCCATAGGGCTGCGGAGTGCGTAGGTACGCTGCAGTGCTACCTCTACGCCACAAAGGAAGGGAGTCCCTGGACCGACCATCTGCCGGGGACGATAAGATGTGCGTCGTTCAGGGAGGCAGCTTCGATGAAGAAGCCTGAAGAACGACGGCATTAAGTGACTACACTCAACTAGGATGCCGAAGGCCGACGAGCCCAAAGTGTGGTACCACCACAAAAATGAGGACGATGCGTGCATCTTGGTTGGATGGAAAGGAGAAGAAAAAGAAGTCCAGGTTGGAAACACAGCGGGACGCCAAAGCACGGCGTAGAATACCTATTACCCGTGTTCCTGAAGTAATGTGAAAGTCGACTCCGGGAACATGGGTTGGCAGGAAGAGGAGGTGAGTTTAGTGGGTATTAACGTTTTTAGGTCGAGTCCCACACTCAGTGCGTAAATGCATTCTCACCTCCTCTACAAAAAAAAAACTACTACTACTACTACTACTGCTATTACTACTACTACTACAAACGCTCTGCGCCTTTGACCAGGCTACCGGGCGCGTCCCTGGGTTGCGGATAGGGGGGCCTTGTACCGAGGGTTTCTGCTGAATACGGTTACACAACTCAATAAGCAGTCGCGTACAATGGTCCAGGTGTGGTACCGAAGGAAAAACCCCTCAAGTCAAGGCGTAAACAACCGTGCCGCAGACTGAAGGGCACCAGGGTATGGTGTTCCAAATGGTATCTCTAGGATACCAGGTCGCCTCCTAGAGTATTCAGACCTTACTCCCGCATGCGGGGCTCTGCGGGGGTGGACCCACACTTCCCTAGCTACTCGTGGCAACAAGATGGAGCAAGCAAAGAAAACACTAAACAGGAGTATATGTGAGGAGTTGGGAGGTCCTTTGGGCATGGTTGAGGAGCCGGAAGAGAAGGGAGCAAGACACGACATAGCACGAGTTAGCGTTACATACCATGTACACATGACAAACGGAGGAAAGAGGGAGAGAGGGTCTATGTGGAGCGGCTCAAAGCAGAGATGGAAAATAGCCAGAGTAGTACGCAGGAGAAGGCTAACACGAGCCAGACGGGGACTCAAACCGACGAAGCCGTGGGAGCTTTCGCTCCCCAGCACGGGAAACGAGAGAGGGAGGCCACTTTGAGCCATGTTGAAGCAAGTGAAAGGAGACCGGCGATCAAAAAGGTAAGGACCCGCACTGCTGCTGTGCACGGTGTGCTTGAAGACAGAAAAAGATTGACTGATTGTGTTGCTTATTTGTTACATTTGGAAAATTAAGTTACTACTTTTAGCCAAGCCCAGGACCAACGACGAGGACGTAGTGGCTGAATGGTCCCATTTTCTACTTTTTTTTTTTACTTTTTTTGTATTTTTTATATATTATAAATTGAATGGTATATATTATAAATTATATATTTAATAGTATAGATAAATTTAAATAAGTGTTTTTTAACAATATTTAGAAATATAGATTAGTAAATAATGTTTAAAATTATAAGTGAAGCAAAGAAAATTCTATTATTGCTTTTAATAGCTGTAAGGAGTATGATTTGTGCTGTATACATGTTACCTTGTAACGTGCCCAGAATTTCCAAAAATCAAGATGTGCAGATTCTCCGCTTTGCTCTGACCAATACCCTAATCCATTATTGTTTTCTATGAAACGTAAAATTTCATTTACGTGAGTAAGAATTACGTGAATTTTTAGTGTTTTGGAAAGTTTATCGATGCTTTTCAGAGCTTTATCTAATTCATTGTTCTAAGCATCAGGTAAAAGTCCAACTTTTTCAGAGGTACACCAATGAACAATTTCATTCATTGCTTTATAAGCAGTAACATAGGGTATAATTTTGAAAATTCCTACCACATGATATATTTCCGGATCTATTAGTTTGAAAGCTTCTTTTAATAGCGTTCTACACGCATTTCCTTCAAATGCGTCTGCGTGGTAGTTTTTTGAGATAAGATGTAGCCTTTTTGGCCACAACAAAGCTTTATCTTGACCTACAAGAGAAACTTATCCTCTCCAAAACAAATGATTCACAAATCCCTGTAAAATGTGAAGTTCAGGTACGACACATTTTTGCAAAACATAAACATCATCTACTTCAGAAAAAATAGGAAGATTAATTGTATACTATGACATTCTTTACTATACTTCTTATTTTTACCTGAAAGACAATATTTGTTATAATCTGCTCGCAAATCTCCATATGTTTTTAATGCCACCATGGACAGTAAGTTTTCTTTTTCGACCACCTGTCGCTAAAGTTACACTTGTACTTTTTGCATTTGTTTCAATAGCGGAATCACATTTATTTTTTATAACGGAAGTGGCGCGTTGTCCTTTATTTTTATCAGGCAGTCTTATACCTTTGCCTTTTTGTTGAAAACATTTATTACAGAGCCTAATAGCATCTGGATGTTTTGCACTGTCTTCTGATAAAATTGAAACTTCATTATTTTGTATAGACTTTTTTAATTTACCTGAAGCATCTATGCTGGTAGTTACAGTTTGCAAAACCCTGAAATTTCCTTTACCCTTTTTTACCTTCACGTGCCCGAAAAAACTGGCAGTAGAGCATATGAAACAGCTGCAAGCGCCTTTTATCGATCGTGTCTGCTTTTGCAATACTATATTATTGTAATCATGCACAATTTGTAACTGCCTATTAAAAATATCTTTTTCAAAATCAAGAAGTGTTAGGTAGCATGATCTACAAATACTTGAAGGATATTTTTCATTCTTTAAATCAAAATCCTCCGAAATAAACTTCTTTATGAGATTTGCAGTTTTATCGTTTATCAGAAACTTTTCTGGCTTAATTTTACCAAAGACAATTTTCCTACCACACGGAGCGCATATCTTCTTCCTATTCTCATCATGAAAACATTTCCCCCCGTGACTCATTTTGAAGACAGAATAGTTATAAAATTGCGAACACTCTCATAAATATCCTTATCTCAATTATAAATACTAACTGGGAAAACCCGTTCTTCAACTGTATACTCGACTCACTGAGACGCTTAGCATGCATCTCCCCCCCCCCCCCAACAAATCACACCGTCTCTATTCCTTTCTATCTTCCTCTCTCTTTCTATATATTTAAGGTCCAATTTAGTATACTTAAAAGACTAGACTACGCAACTACGTAAGCTTTGTACTACAGGTTCTTATGTATAAATCTAAAAATGCACATAACTCGCGAAAGGGAGCAGCTAGGATTTTAAATTCAACTGATTTTCAACACGGACGACGAGCAGAAAGAAGATGACGCGGAGAAGATCTCGACCCGAGACGGTTCTCATCAAACCGACCGAGGGTCTGAGCTATGCCGAGGTCCTCAAGGACCTCAAGCAGAATGTGAAGCCTGATGCCCTTGGCGTACAAATCAAGGGAGTCAAGCAAACAAGAAACGGAGAGGTCCTTGTGGACCTCGGAACTAAAACAAAGGGCAGAGCCGAATTTTCGGCTGCCGTTAAGGAGGCGGTTGGCGAAGGGGGTAGCGTGCGCGAGCTCGTTCACCTCATCGAGATCGAGATCTTGGACCTCGACCCAATAAGTCGAAGCGGCCGTAAGAAGCCACTTCGGTAACCAATGGGTTTTTAAGAGGTGAAGCTCAGCCTCACAAAAAGACCCTGCAGAGGCAATCTGAAGGCTTTCGTGAAGCTGCCAGAAGAATTGGCCGCGAGGTTGGTACGCACAGGACAGTTGAAGGTGGGGTGAGTGTCCTGTGGTGTACACAAGAAGACGGAAAAGGTTCGGTGCTACCGCTGCCTAGGCTTCGGCCATATGGTAGCCGGTTGCGATAGCCCAGACCGTACGAAGGCCTACTGGAGATGTGGCAAGGAGGGCCATAGGGCTGCGGCGTGCGAAAGTACGCCGCAGTGCTACCTCTGCGCCTCAAGCGAAGATAAGCCCCGGACAAACCATCACCTGAGACAATGAGGTGTAGGGCGTTCCGAGAGGCAACCTCGTCGAGGAAACCTCAAGGACGCGCTACCTAACAGAACATACCCAACCAGGATGCCGAAAGCCGACGAGCCCGTTGTGTGGTACCGCCACACTACTGAGGACGATGCGTGCATTCTGGTTGGAAGATGGGCTGAAGAATGCCAAGTTGGCCCTTAATAGTGGAAGCCGAAGCAGGAAGAGGAGGTGAGTTTAGTGGGTCTTACCGTTTTTTAGGTTGAGTCCCACACTCAGTGCGTAAATGCATTCTCACCTCCTCTACAAAAAAAAACTACTTCAAACTTATATATCATTGAATCATTACTTATAAGTTAATTTTATTGTTAAAAAATATTTAAAATTGTATTTCCTAATTACTTAATACATTATACATATATACATAGTATATAATCAATTTTTCATAAAATGAGTCACTGATATATTTTTAGAATAATATTTATATAATCTTTAATTGTTTAAATAACAACTCAATAATGAGAAATATTGACAGAGAATTGTCTGCTTTACAATTTTAGACCTATACATTATGACCGAAAAACTGGGACCCTCACAACAAAAATGCACATGACCCTTCTTGTTCAGAATTTTATGTACTATTTTTTTGTACTGAACTATTTTTGTCGTTGCATGCGCCCTTTTCGAAATAATCGTCAAAAAACCTTTTTCGGGGGTTGTTTGTTAGATTTAAGGGTGGTTCCATCCACCGGCCAGGGAGAAACTGTTTTGATATTTGATTCTGATGCCATAAGGAACCACGTACAATAGATATCAAAATTCTATAAATTTTGTCTGGAAATGACCTGTTTTCAAGCCAGTTTGACTGGACTAGTACTCATCAACTTGTTCTATTCTCTCATCGTCTAAGACTGGGGTCTCGACAATCCACAGGAATGTATGACCCCTCGAAAAAAATCCCATTTGGAAGGGCTCAGTTCTTAAAGCTGAACCTGGAGGACCCTTCTTTCTGGTATAACTTAACAGGACTTAAAATAAAAAGTATTTTATTTTAAGTATTTGATCTAAGTAATTGCCGATAATTGTTCACAAATTAATTTTTTCAACATTAATAATACTGAATAATTAATAAAATACTAATATGATGAAAAAAATGAGTGGTTAAAAATAAATTCAACCCTTTACAATTTTTAAGTTTTTTTTTCAATTCAAGAATCTCTAAATGAAATTATTTCAGATTAAAATTTCAAAAATAGAAAAATTTCAAAACTTCAAAAATTGAAATATTTGTAGATTAGAATTTTTAAAATTTGATTACTAAACATTTAAAAGGAATTGAAATTGCGTAACTGCTAATTAAAGCGTTCAAAATTGAATTATTAGAAATTTCAAACTTTAAAATAAAAATAATTTTTAATTCGATGCGATTCAAGTTTAAAAATTTTAAATCGTAAACTAAATTGAATGTTCCGAAGTTGAAGCTGCTTAAATGTGAACAATTTAAATTGTTATTACATTCGAAAAATAAAATTGATGCGATAAGTTTGTCTAAAATAAAAAAATTAATTCTTCGTCATTTTCACCGTTCGAAATATAAACATTTTTAATTATAAACCTTTAAAATTGAATTATTCTGAAAAAACATTTGAAGTAAAAAGTAATTTTAAATGGGAAGTATTACAAGTTAAAGAGTAGGATTTTCTAATTCTCTGAGAGGATTACTGCTGCAATTCTAAAGAACACAATTAACTGTATTTCGGATAATTCTCTTGAGCCTCTTGCCATTAACTGCGTTCAGGTGACTTATCCAATCACGGCAGATTACAGCTCATTGTGCTGTTTGTAATTTACGAGTCAAGGCTTACAGAAAAGTGAAATTGCCAATGAGGCATACTCCCTAATGACTTTTTAGATAGCATAAGATACACAGATTTGAGAGACGCTTTCATAATTCGAAGCTTTTAAATCACTTTCTCAATCAGCTTGTTTAAGAACAGTTTATGGTCTTTCTTAGTCAATCAGTGTGTATGGTTGTACGAAGTTCTTTAATGAGAAGGTTAAAAATCGTGAAAATGTCGAAGAGAATATTCTTTGTGAAATACCTTGAAAGCAAGCCAAAACATACAATTACCAACAGGAACATAAAAGTGATTAAATGATGATTAATCATGACGTTTTATGCGTGTGTTTGTTTTGTAGAAGTGAATTTAAGTTTTTCAAAGAGGGCAATATTCAGAGAAATTATGAAAAATATCACTCAGACGTTGATGATTTATATCCAAAGGCAATCCATTGCGTATTTAACATATTGAACAATTAAAACAAATTTTTGCAACAATTACGAGAGGACGGTAAAGAACTTTTAACGTCACACCAACGTGCATTGAGAGAAGCATCACTTGAAATAAGCTACGTAATTACAAAGCATAAGAAACCTTTTTCTGACGGAGAGTATTTTAAGGAAAAAGTTCGTGCAGCTTCTACTTCGTGGTTTCCAAATGACGCGTTTAGAGAGAAATTTCTAACAACAGTTGATAATACCGCATTATCTGGCAATACAGTTCAAAGAAGAATTCAAGCAATAGGGAAAATGTCCAAGAACAGTCATCAAAGGAATTGGAATCATGTGTGTGTTTTTTCTCGCTTCATTTGGATGGATCCATGGATTGTACTGAAAAAAAGAGTTCTTTACTCTTATTCATATTACAGAGCAGACAAGAAGAGAAGATACTTAGGGTGAATTAAGGGAATGCATCAATCTGATTTCTCCAGTTTCTTGTCTTTTCACTACATCGTGCACCAAGAAGCATTAGCCGCGTAAAACTCTGTGCATATCGAAGAAGTGTTTGATGTGGCAACTCGAATTATCAATTCAATAGTACAACACGCACTCCAAAACAGACTTTTTAAAAAAACTAATGGAGGAACTTGAGACAAATTACAGTAATTTAATACTTTTCAATAGTATCAGGTGGCTCAGTCGAGGAGATGCTTAGCTGCGATTTTTTGAACTGCTGGACGAAATCAAGCATTTTTTGGATAACCGTGGTAAAGAGTGGGAAGACCTCCAAGATTCAGAATTGATAATGATGTTGGCGTTCTTAATGTACGTCGCGACAGACCTGAATAAAATCAACAAAAAATTACAGACAAAGAACGTCAGAATTTGGATTTTGATGTCTCACATCGACCGGCTGCAACTGAAAATCGATGTCTGGATTTACAAATTTAAAGAAGAAGAAATCGACCCAGACGATTATGAGAAACTGACAGAAGTTCTTCCTGACTATAATGTTCAGTATTGCTCTGGTAAGTTTCTTGAAATATTGAACAGTTTAAAACAAGCTTTCAATCAAAGATTTCAAGAGTTTTCGGAAACCAAATCGCTTTGCACATTCATGATCAATGCTTTGAAACATCGGGAAGTTGAAGAACTAATGGGACTGAGAGAGAAGATGTCAACTTTGTTTGCAGTGCTAAGACAAAAAGTTGTTCGTAAACTCGTAGATTTATCTTTCCAGATAAATCTTCAAGGAAAATCTTACGAAGATATTTGGCTTATTATATTATATAATACATTTGTTTGCCAGTGTATGCTCTCCGTGTTTGGATCAACAGTTCTCTGTGAATCCATTTTTGTTTTAAATGAATTACACGAAATCAAAGTTGAGAAGCAGGCTCAAAAGTGAGAGTCTGACAGAAGAGTTGAGACTGGCAGCTTCATCCTATACTACAGACATCAGAAAGTTGTCCAGGAAACTGATTCATATATATTTCATCAGTAATAATAATTTCAAACTCATTTCAAACAAAAATTGGCCCTTTTTAGCGCTACCAAATGATTCAAGCGTGGAATACCTCTTTCATTTGGAATAACATGTGTACTATTTTTATCTGAGGTAAGTTATTTCAATTTCCACATGGAAGCTGCTATGTTTTCGCTCGCTTTTCGCGTAAAAAAGCTCAAGTTATTTGATATCTTTATTTTTTAAAGTAACATGTATTTTTTAAACAACGCATATTATTAATAGAAAGTTATTAAAAAACATTTCTACTTATTCAAATTAGGACAGCACTGTCTTTATTTCACATTTGTTATCTTGTAAAGGTTTTTAAGTTCTAAGTAACAATTTTTGAAACTCTTAGTATTTAAAAATTTGTTATTCTGGATTTTCAAATTGATTATGTTTTTGATATTAGGTAAAAGATTTGCCTAAATTCCTAGGCAAAGGGAATTTTTATAATATTTTTTTTTTAATTTGAACTCATTGATTAATAAATTATTTATAATAATATAGATAAATTATATTAATACAACTTTTAGCAATAATAAAAAAAATAGGTTAGGTTCAGCATTTATAATAAAAATTATTCAATACTAATTGCGACCCAAAACAGCATAGTCCAACATAGCATATACGGCCCTATCGATGCGACTTCCTCGATTACTGTGCGCTGATCTCCTCTTTTCAGGAAATGGAGAAAATCCCTGAACAATTAGAAAAATAGGTTAAATTTACCAGAAACATAAAAATAATAATCGAGACCAATACAACTCTTGATATCGAAATATATCAAGAAATACGCATCTAACGAAAAAAATGTCCCCAATAAAAACTTTTTATTTTCGAGGGTGAAAAGCGAACCCTAAAAAAATTACCCCACATCCCACTTCCTGACGGGGGAGGGGGGTAACTTTAAAAATGTTAAATGGGAACCTATGCGCTGCATTGGAGAAAAATGACATTGTTGACTGTTCAAGAAATGCGCTTCCACGCAAAAGATAAAAAAGACGTGTTGATTGTTTTCAGAAGAGCTATTCAACTGTAATCAATACAATTTTTAACACCCCTTACACCGAGTAAAAATATTAGAAAGCTCAATTTTATTTTTAAAATGCAAGCTTCTCATTTTGACTCCATGTATGTAAGCAGTCAATGAATTAACTACTTTTAGCGCTACCCAGGAACAACGACGTGGTCGTAGCAGTCGTCTGTTCTCGTTGGGGTGCTTTTTTCGGTGGGTCCCCTTGCCTCTCACCATCGGGGTGCTTGTTTTTGCGAGTCCCCTCGCCTCTCACTACCACGAAAAAGGAGGATAAGATGATCCTGCGCAGTTGAAAAAGTTGCTGTCTGTTAGCACCACTGCGGCAAGCCCAAAAAGTTTTGTCAAGACGATACAACGCCGTTTGAGATTGCAAATTTTGAAATTTAAGAATTTTAAATTAGATTAAAATCAAATTCAAAATCCCGTTTAACGTCAAATAATCAAGTTAATGTATAGAATTCCTGAAAACAAAACAAGAATTCAACGGTTAAATTTGGACAAACATAACAAAACTGATTCGTGGAAGGTATTTTCCGACAGGCAGGGATCCAGGCCGAAGGGGAGAGGCTGGATTCTAGTCGTTGGTCTTCCCGAATCTTCAATCAGAGCCCTTGCGGCTCTAGATTATCGTCCCTATCTAGGGGCGAGTAGGGTTACCTTCCGGGTGACCCAACTGGGATCCGCAGGGGTCCCAGAAGCGTCCGGAGGTGCCCCAAACTAGCCTTTTAATGGCTGAGACGGGAATCTCCATTACGCAGATTAATTTGCACCACAGCAAAGGCGCCTCGGCAGTTTTAGCCAGACGCATGTCTGTGGTGCAGACAGGTCTCGCCCTAATTCAAGAACCCTGGTTATACAGGGAAAGGATTTGTGGCTTGTCAGGATGTGGCTCCACATATAAGGGGCCACGCGAAAAAACGCCAAGGGCATGCATAGCCCTCAAGGGTATGGATGCGATCTTGGTGCCTAAATTCTGCTCTAGAGATCTCACCGTTATTGAGGTGAGACTCAGGGGCAGTAACGGAGAGAGGCTAGAAGTATTTATTGCCTCGGCTTATTTCCCTGGCGACGCCGAGGGACCCCCGCCTCCCAGAGAGGTGGAGGCTCTAATTCGGTATTGTCAAGAGAACAAGATCCCTCTGCTGTTGGGCTGTGATGCAAACTCTCACCACACGGTGTGGGGAAGCACAAACATCAATGACAGAGGTAGAGATTTAATTGAATACATAGCGGGCACAGAGCTGGAGATTCTGAATCGGGGTGATACTCCCACATTCCAGACTAAAAACAGGAGTGAGGTTCTCGATTTTTCTCTATGTTCAGGTGCACTGAGAAACAGGGTACTGGATTGGAGAGTCTCAGATGAGGAGTCTCTTTCGGACCACAAACACATCGTGTTTCGATTAACCATAGGTAAACCAGTGGTTTATAATATCAGAAACCCCAGAAATACACTTTGGGACTAATATAAAGAGGAACTCAAAGGGAGGCTTGCGGAATTCCCCACAAGCTTTGGTACCATTGATGAGTTGGAGCACGCCGCATATTTTCTGCAAAGGGCTCTGACAACATCATATGAGAACAATTGCCCTACAAGCACAATTTAGTCTAGGAAGGGAGCAGAATGGTGGAACACCCACCTGGAGAAACTCCGTAAAAAGACAAGAATGTTGTGCAATAGGGCAAATAGAACTAAATTGCCTTCGGACTGGGACATCCATAAGACGGCCCAGTGTGAATACAATAAAAACATAAGGAAGTATAAGCAGGAAGATTGGAGGGGCTTCTGCGAGGAATCGAAAAACATTCCGGAAACAGCGAGGCTCCACAAGATCGTGGCGAAAAATCCGGAAGCTCGCTTCGGGCTCATAAGGCTCGATAATGGTGAGTTTGCCGAAGATGAAGAAGCAACGCTGAATCACCTGATGGAAGTTCACTTCCCGGGTTTTCAGCGAATCTGAACCGACCAAGAGGAGGAAGGCCGGGGCCAAGGTGTGGAAAGGGCCGAGTGGAATTTCGCCGCTAAGGTCGTTGATTACAAAAAGGTGGACTGAGCCGTAGGGTCCTTCTGTCCCTTTAAATCACCAGGGGCGGATGGCATTTATCCAGCGCTTTTACAAAAAGGCATGGATTTAGTCGTCCCTCCTCTGTCAAAATTATTCAGGGCAAGTATAGCCCTTAAACACGTGCCATCGGCATGGAAGGATGGCAGAGTGGCCTTCATACCCAAACCTGGGAGGGAGGGTTACACTGCTGCCAAAGATTTTCGACCGATCAGCCTATTGTTGTGGCAAAATTGGAGCAGCAGTTGGAACAAAAGGGGTACGCTGTGGGCGATTTCTTGGATATAGACGGTGCTTTCAGAAATACTCCTCCAGAAGTCATCTGTCGAGAAGCTTTGAGATGTGACGTGCCGGACCAGCTAGTTTGCTGGATAGGAAGCATGCTGCACCGAAGAAGACTCGAAACCAGATGGGGTAAAGGCCTAGTAAGGGGGATAGCTGCTTGGGGCTGCCCACAGGGGGGTGTCCTGTCGCCCCTCCTGTGGTGCATTGTAGTGGACGGCCTTCTTCGAAGGCTAAATAAAGAGGGGTACTATACTCAGGGATATGCGGATGACTTTTTAATCCTAGTCAGGGGGGCTCATCTGGAAACGCTGATGGGTCTTATAAGGTCGGCGCTGCGCATCGTAGAGCTCCGGTGCGATAGCTCAGGGCTCTCGGTGAATCCGGAAAATACCAATCTGGTCATTTTCACGAGAAATTATGAAGTTCCGAAAGTTGACGCTCCTGTATTCTGTGGTGAGAAGCTGACGTGTTCAGACTCAGATAAATATCTGGGAGTAATCCTAGATGGCAAGCTGAACTGGGCAAAGTACCTGGAGACCCAATGCAGGAAATTTGTCATGACTTTTTGGATGTGCATGAGAGCCTTTGGGTTGACGTGGGGGCTAGGGCCTAAAATGCTTGCATGGCTCTACTCTGATGGAATAGGGAAACCAGAGATAACATCAGAACTGGTTTGGGAATGCAAAAAGGCATTAAACCAACTTGCAGGAAAAAACAAAGTGGCTCTCATATGGGTCCCTGATCACACAGGGATCAAGGGCAACGAAAAGGCGGACCAGTTGGCGAAAGGGGGCGCAACGAGCGAATTCATAGGACCGGAACCGGTACTGGGAATAGCGTCTTGCTGTGTCGGGATGGCCATTAAAAGCTGGATCCGAACAAAACACCGTCAGGCGAAATCCATCCTGGGGTATACCTATAGGATGGGCAGAGCTAGGGAAATCCTGGGTTTACCCAAGAAAGATATAAGGACAGTGCTACGGACCCTAACAGGGCACAACCACTTGAACTATCATATGCACAAAATGGGGTATAACCCCACGACAGAGTGCAGGAAATGCGGCAGGGATGACGAAACATCCCTGCATGTATTATGCCAGTGCCCGGCATTAGCTAGGCTCAGGCAACAGACCCTCGGGGCCTATTTTATGGAAACAGAGGAAATTGCAATGCGATCAGTGGTCGACATACTGGGCTTCGTCAAGAGGTCTGGATTCGACTGCTGAGAGTGAATAAGTAAGGGTGTGGCACAATAGGCTTTGTAGCTTGAGCGCCAGGGGAGCTCTTGGTGGGCTTCCCACCTGCATTAAAACTAACTAACTAACTAACTCTTCGTGTTTCCTGAACATTTTAGGAAAAGGGTTTTGTCCATTTGCGACTATATGTGTTGTACCCAGAATAATCCTGTTGTGAAGACATTCAAGATTCAGTATTCCGCGACCACCTTGTCGGCGTGAGATGTTAAGTCACGGAACAGAAGACTTAAGGTGCATGCTTTTGTTCATGTGCATAACCTCTCGGGACCCGATATCGAGGGATCTGAGCTCGTCCTTCGTGCATGGAACTACTCCAAATGAATAGAGTACTACTAGGACGGCAAGCATGTTCGTCGCAGATACTTTCTTCCTCGCCGACCGTTCGGAAGACCATATCCGTCGGATGTGACGTTTGTATCTGCATCGGAGAGTATCCTTTATAGATGTTACGTCCTGAATGCGGCTCTGTGGCACATCCAGGAATGTATAGGTCTCTCCAGCGCCAAGATGTCGTAGAACGCTTCTATCGACGAGCTCAGGATCTTTGGGGATGCCATTAAGTTTTCCTTTCTTCAAATTAACCTTGGCGAATTTCTCTAACCCGAACTCCATTCGAATCTCTTGAGTGTACTCTTTGACAATGTCCAGAGCTAGATGTAGTTTCTCTTGATTTTTATCATAGATCTTAAGATCATCCATGTAAAATACATGAGTGAGCTTATGCTTTCGGTTTTCTGGTTTGCCGCAGAGGTACCCTTCGGAATGACGAAGTGCGAGAGATAGTGGCAATAATGTGAGGTAAAAGAGGAGAGGGCTCATGGTGTCGCCCTGAAACACACCTCTCTGAAAGATGACACTGTTAGTGATCACACGATGTTTTCCAGATTAGATAGTGAATCTTGTTTTCCAAAGCGGCATTAATCTCCCTATGGACCTCACGCTATGTGGATGAACCCTCAAGCTTTTCAACAGACAGATGAAAAATCTATGAGAGGTGGAATCGAAAGCTTTCCGGTAATCAATCCAGGCCATAGATAGGTAACGCTGATAGGATGCTGCGTCTTTACAGATACATCTATCGATGAGCAGGTTCTCCCGACATCCTGCTACCCCTTTCTTTAAGCTGCGTTGTTCGTACATCTCTCACCACACAGGTCTAATTGTTCGAACAATCCTATCATTTAGGACAGCTGTGAAGATCTTATACAGTGTGTTCAGACAAGTTTGCATCCGCCAAAGCTCTCGCTGCATTATACAGACTACAATTGATAGTCCAGAGGTCGGATTCTTCGGAAAAATCTCCAAAGATCTCGTCATTCAGTTCAGCCTGATCTTTGGGCTTGAGAGAAACCTGAATGTTGATGTTTCTCCGGGTTCTGAATCATCGCTCTTCTTCTATTGGATGCCTGCTCGCGGTTGGTCTCAATGTCGCCTATGTTTCTCTGTTGCCGGCTTGTTCTGGCTGCGGTTGAGTAGGCTCTCCGCTTATATAGCACCTTTTCCGTAGTTCCTCGGCACGGTTTCGCAGATGTTTTTGCGAAAAATGCGACAGCTCTGGGTGTTTCTCGCACCACAGAGCATGCAGTCGCGCCATGTAACCTTTTCCTTCAGGGGCCATACTGGTATCATAGCACTCCAGCAGGTAGTCCCTGAGTCGATCCGATGACCTAAAAGTAATGAGATTCTGCCGGTCAATCGCATTGACTCCGTTTTGATTGGCTCCCCCAACTCTAGGGTAGTCGGCATTGTTGCCCGAACCATTGTCGAGAGCCCTGCGCGTTCGATTGTTTTGAACCGCACTTACTACAACTATGTTTGGTGTTGTCATTGTTGTTCCCACCAGCAGCTAGGGAAAAGGGTTCGTCCGTCCTTGTAGAGCCCCGCATGCAAGGATAAGGCTGTATACTCTGAGGGGTCCCCCGGTATCCGAGAGTCACCGTTTGAGACACCCCACCCAGGTGCTATTCAGCTTTCGGCACGGTTGTTACGCCTCCGCTTAGGGTTTATTCCTTCGGGACCATCCCTGGACAATTATCCGCGACTGCTTATTGATTATTGTAACCATATTCAGCAGAAACCCTTGGTACAGGGGCCCTCTATTTGCAACCCGAGGAAGCGTTCGGTCGCTTTGTCATAGGCCCTTCGGTTCGATCCCAAGGAATCAAAACCGAAACCGAATATATATATATATATATATATATATATATATAGGGTGTCTAAGTATTCAAAATACATATTTATATTTTCAGAATCCTTGTGAAAAACTGAATAGAAAATGAACAATAAAAAAATTTGAATAAATGCATAATTACCGAGTAATTAGCAATTAAATATTAACCAATCAAAAAAATGTGTTAGATAGCCGACAGTCCATGTGCCATCGCTAAAAGTGTGTGAGAATACAAGTTCAGATTGTATAATTTCGAGTTAATTGCCTTATACTTAAAATGCATGCATTGTTTGAGATCTGTAGAATCCTCCTGAATTCTTAGCATTCCGCAGAATTCTCCCGAGTTCTGTAGATTCAAGGAATTCATGAAATTCAAGGAATTCACGGAATTCACAAAATTCAAGGTATTCATGGAACTCACGGAATTCACGGAATACATGGAATTCGCGGAATTCATGGAATTCCACGGAAGTCATGGAATTAACGGAGTTGATGAAATTCACGGAATTCGCGGAATGCAGGGAATTCATGGAGTTCACGGAATTTATGGAATTCATGGAATTCACGAAATTTATGGAATTAAAGGATATTTACGGAATTTAAGGAATTCCAAGAATTCTGGGAAAACACGAAATTCAAAGAATTCGTGGAATTCACACTGTCGGAACCGGTGAAAAAAAATTGTCGGTACCAGTAAAATAAAATTACGGGTACCAGTAAAAAATTCAAGGATTTCACGGAATTCACAAAATTCACGGAATTAAGATAATTAACGAAATTCAAGGAATTCAAAAAATTCACTTCTTCCAACAGCTCGTGGCGGCTGGATGGTGCCCCTGTGACTGGGCACAGAAATTATTATGGTCAAACCCCTACCCCTTTCTAACATCGCTTGGGGGCGAGAAGGCAGCCCTGTAACTGGTCGCAGAAATAATGTTGGTCAAACCCCTACCCCTTTCCAACACTTCGAGGGGTCGGGAAGGCACCCCTGTATCTGGTCACAGGAATAATTTTTGTCAAACCCTTATCTCTTTCCAACACTTTGTATAGGCTGGAACGCACCCCTGTTTCTGGTCACAGAAATAATGTTGATCAAACTTCTACCCCTTTCCAACACATCTAGGGGCGGAAATCACCCCTGTGTCTGGTCACAGAAATAACGTTGGTCAAGCCCCTACCCCTTTGAAACACTTCGTAGGGGAGCGAAGGCACCTCTGTGACTGATCACAGAATTAATGTTTGTCAAAGCCCTATTCCTGCATCTCTCTGTTCCGTCTTCTGTGATTAATCACAGAAATAAGTTCAGTTTCACCCCTAACCTTTTCTACTGATTTTTAGTCTGCGACGTAAACTAGCAAGATGGCCGATATTGAGGATCAAACAGTGGCATTAAACACATGGGAAAAAAATTAATTTTTTAATATTTTTGCCGGCAGTCCATGTTCTATCCTTAAAATATGTACTTGTTGACTGAATCCCGCAGAATTCTCACGAATGTTGTAGAATTAGCTTCAAAATTTTTTTTTAATAATTTAAAGAGTTTCTAATACTTTTAAACCTATGAGAATACAGATTAAATTATTTGAAATTCAAAGATTTTTAAATTCTCCAAATTCCTCCGAATTCGCCGAATTCTACTAAATCTATCGCAACTTTCGTAATTTTTATTCAATAAGTCATCCTTAAAATATGCTTTTTACCGGTACCGACAATTTTCTTTGCCGGTACCGGCTTTGCATACACAACCTTTGAAATACTGTAAACCCCTCCGAATTCTCTGAATATTGAAAAATGCATTGCAGTGTTTCTAATTCTTTCACTATTAGTCTAGTTAGAGTCGACTGCTAAGCTGGCAGTGAATGAAGATGTACTTGTTAATTGAATCTCGCTAAATTCCCACGAATTTTGTGGAATTATCTTCAAAATATTTTTTTATTAATTGAAAGAGTTTTTAATACTTTCCAACCTATGAGAATACAAATTAAATTATTTAAAATTTAAAGATTTCCAAATGTTCCAAATTCTCCACATTTATTTTCGCTTATAAAAACCAAGATAGTACATTTTGAACAGTTCAAACTTTTCTAAAAGCTCGTAAATGTCTCACGGTAAAAAATAACACACTTGTTTGGATTCTCCAGCCGAAATTCAGAACTTTTAAGGGGAATTCTACGTCATTCGAGAGAATTCCGCAGAATTCAAATAACGATCACATCTTCATTCAGTGGCAGCTGAGCCGTCGAAATAACTTGAATAATTTGGAAAGAATTAGGAATAGTGCTACGGTTTTAGAAGAATCCTGAAGAATTCAGAGGAATTTGTAAAATTTATGAGCCTTTCGATTACAAATGATTCAATATGTATTATCGTAGCTTGAAAAGTATTCAAAAATCTTCTGATTAATATATAGAATTGTGTGGAATTCAAATAAAGGGTACATAGTTCTTCAGTCTACCTACGCCGACTCTTCAACTTGACTAATTGGGAAATAATTAGGGAAAGTGCTATGATTTTATTAGAATTCAGAAAAATTCGGAAGAATTTTGAGGATTTATGAGTCTTTCTACATATTCTAAATTATTGATTGCGTATTTCCATAGCGTGAAAAGTATTTAAAATTCTTTAAATTAATTCGAAAGTGTTGGAAGGTATTCCACAGAATTTGTGACAGCTTTGCGGAATTCAAAAGACGAGTACATGTTCATTCACTGGTAGCTAGGCCGCCGACTTAACATGACTTATTGAATAAAAATTACGAAAGTTGCGATAGATTTAGTAGAATTCGGCGAATTCGGAGGAATTTGGAGAATTTAAAAATCTTTGAATTTCAAATAATTTAATCTGTATTCTCATAGGTTTAAAAGTATTAGAAACTCTTTAAATTAATAAAAAAAAATTTTGAAGCTAATTCTACAACATTCGTGAGAATTCTGCGGGATTCAGTCAACAAGTACATATTTTAAGGATAGAACATGGACTGCCGGCAAAAATATTAAAAAATTAATTTTTTTCCCATGTGTTTAATGCCACTGTTTGATCCTCAATATCGGCCATCTTGCTAGTTTACGTCGCAGACTAAAAAAAATTAGAAAAGGTTAGGGGTAAACTGAACTTATTTCTGTGATTAATCACAGAAGACGGTACAGGGAGATGCAGGGATAGGGCTTTGACAAACATTATTTCTGTGATCAGTCACAGAGGTGCCTTCGCTCCCCTACGAAGTGTTGGAAAGGGGTAGGGGCTTGACCAACATTATTTCTGTCACCAGTCACAGGAGTGCCTTTCCGCCCATACGAGATGCTATAAGGGGGTAGTATTTTGACCATCATTATTTCTGTGTCCAGTCACAGGGGCACCATCCAACCGCCACGAGCTGTTGCAAGGGGTGAATTTCGTTAATTCCCTGAATTCCGTCAATTCTGTGAATTCCTTGAATTTCATGTATGGTTCAAAAACCGGTAAAAAAAATTGTCGGTACCGGTAATTTTTTTTCACCGGTGCCGATCATTTTTGTTGCCAGTACCGACAGTGTATACACTGTGTATTTAAAAGTCTTGAAATTCCAAATAATTCAATGTATTCAAAAGCATTCAGGGTAATTAAAAAATGTTGAAGTAATTATTTCTTCAGAACTTGGGAGAATTCTGCGGAATGCTAAGAATTCAGAAGGATTCTACAAATTTCAAACAACGCATGCATTTTATGTATAAGGTAATTAACTCTTCGAGCAATTTTTCTCAATTTGGTTTCTACCAAAAAGCCTTAACCGCCTATCTATCGCATTTTTTTATTGGTTAATCTTTAATTGCTAATAACTCGGTAATTTTGCATCCAATCAAATTTTTTTATTGATCATTTTCTATTAAGTTTTTCGCAAGGGATCAGAAAATATAAATATGTATTCTGAATATTTGGACACCCTGTATATAGTGTCCGGACTTATATAGCTATATGAAAATAAAAAAAATAAATTGAAAATTCCTTTTCCAAAAATCAGTTGACTCCCGTTCACGTACGCACGATTGTTTATACCGCACTCCTGATTGGTCAAGCCTAAATATTTAATAACTCAAAAACTAAAACTTCAACTGATTTTTGGAAAAGGAAGTTTAGATTTATTTTTTTTATTTTTATACAGCCATATAAGTCCGGACACTTGAATCTGGGACGCCCTGTATATATATACATACATACATATATATATATATATATATATATATATATATATATATATATACAAGAGGAAGACTAGAGCGGAGGGAGAGGTGGGTCAGAGGAAATCAACAGTTTTTGTCTGACCCATCTCGACTCTTCCAAGACCTTTCAGTTATTGTCGTCCACTCGCCCACACCAGAGGAGGTCGAGGCATTTTCGGGAGAAGTCTACGAAGTCCAGCATCCACTCAAAGAAAACTCAAAGAATATAAAAAGCTTCAAGGAGCTGTGCATTGCCCTCATAACACCTGAGGAGAAATGCCCACCTATCACTACCGAGGAGGTGAAAAACATATTAAGAGGCATGAAGAACTATTGCGCTCCGGGACCAGATGGTATCAAGACCTTCTGGTGGAAGAAGTTTCCTTCAACCCATCAGCATTTGGCCCGCATTTTCACCTCATATCTAAATTCGGAAGAGCCTATTTCGGAATGGTTGGTGGAACGGCGTACAGTGCTCCTGCCGAAGACGAACAACATAGCTGACCCTAAGAATTACAGGCCAATAACTTGTCTGAACACACTATAGATGTGTCTGTAAAGACGCAGCATCCTATTAGCGTCACCTATCGATGGCCTGGATTGATTACCGGAAAGCTTTAGATTCAACCTCCCATATACTTATCATCTGTCTGTTGGAAAGCTTAAAGGTTCATCCACACATCGTGAGGTGCATAGAGAGATTAATGCTGCTTTGGAAAACCAGATTTACTATCTCATCTGGAAAACATCGTGTGATCACTAACAGTGTCACCTTTCAGAGAGGTGTGTTTGAGGGCGACCCCATGAGCCTTCTCCTCTTTTGCCTTACATTATTGTCACTATCTCTCGCCCTTCTCCATTTCGAATGGTATCTCTTCGGCAAACCTGGAAATCAAAAGCGGAAGGTCACTCATGTATTTTACATTGATGATCTTAAGATCAACGCTAAAAATAAAGAGATACTACATCTAGCTCTAGACATTGTTAAAGAGTGTACTCAAAAGATTGGAATGGAGCTCGGGTTAGAGAAATGCGCCAAGGTTTGTTTCAAGAAAGGAAAACTTGATGGCATCCTTTAAGACGCTGAGCTCGTCGGCATAAGCGCTATACGACACCTTGGCGCTGAAGAGACCTATACATACCTGGGCGTGCCAGAGAGCCACATTCAGGACGTGACGTCTATAAAGGATACTCTCCGATGAAGATACAAACGTCTTATCCGACGGATATGGTTTTCCGAACTGTCGGCGAGGAACAAAGTATCTGCGACGAACATCCTTGCCGTCTCAGTAGTACTCTCTTCATTTGGAGTGGTTTTATGGACGAAGGACGAGCTCAAATCCCTCGATATCGGGTTCTGAAAGGTTCTGCACATGAACAAAAGCATGCACCTTGAGTCTATCGTTCCGCGACTCTACATCTCACGCCGTCAAGGTGGTCGCGGAATACTGAATCTTGAACGTCTTCACAACAGGATTATTCTGGGTACAGCACATATAGTCGCAAATGGACAAGATATCCTTCTTAAAATGGTCAGGAAATACGAAGAAGTGGGAAAAGGGGCGTTTCTGTACAAAGCAGCGGAGGAGGCTGCTGAGACACTCGGCCTTGGCTTCAGTATCAGGGGTGAGCAAAATGTATCAAATCTTATGCATCTCGAGTAATCACTCCTGAAGGGTCGGATTAAGAAAGCACAGTAAAAAAACTTCCGCGAACAACTTCTCAACAAGAAGATGCACGGCATCTTCCACAGAAATTGTGAGGATCAGTGGATGTCGTATGAGCTAACGTTTGTTTTCTTTAAATCACCCAGATTGAAGTCGGGCACGGAGTGTTTCATTTAGGCATGCCAAGGTGGTGTCATTTCCACTCTAGCACACCGTCGCCACATGTTGAGCCGAAACATTTCCGATGATAGCTGCAGAGTGTGTCATGCACACCCCGAGCATCTAGGACACATACTATCTAGTTTTCAAACTCATGCGGGAACGACCCACATCCAAAGGCACAATGCAGTCAAAAATAGGAAGTGCCGCATATACTGACTCCTTGAATTCGAGAAACGCATCATGTTCGTTATCGAATTTTTGGCACCAGCTGACAAAAACGTCATAGCCAAGGAGAATGAAAAGAAATAGATGTATAAAAGACCTTATAAGGGAGTTGCGACGGTTATACCCGGAATATTCTGTTGAGCTTATCGTCTTAATCATCAGCGCTCTTGGAGGTGCCAAGGTTTCACTGTTTAATAGCCTGAAAAGCATCCCTGCGTGTCAACAAAATGCTGAGACACTTACGGGGAAAATGCAGAAGGCGGTCGTCCGTTGGTCGCTCCGTGTCCTCAGGGTGCACGAGACTTTTACCGGATCATCGTATTGAATTCGCCGCAGACTATAATCACCTATCTCAAGATCGTAAGACGTGGTTAGAGCTGAAATTTTACCGCGATTTCGCTGGTAGCGGGTGCCATTTTTCGGATTAGCACATGCTCCCGGCGAAATCCTGCGGTTGTCCTTATGACAAACTTTTATATATATATATATATATATATATATGAGGGTGGTTCTTATTTATACTTGATGGATTTTTTTCGACTTTCTCTGCTCCTACCCCCCCCCCCACTTTTATCCGAATGCCAAGAAGAAAATATTCAAATTTGAGCAAAATGGGTTAATTTTTAGGGGTGGCGCAAAGACCATAAAGTTTCCCAGTGATTTAATTATTAATATGAAATAATCATTGATCGGTAATTTAAGAATACCCAGTCATTTGTTAATTCATATTCAATTGTTTAAACAATCTTAATTTCTTTAAATATTTCTTTTTTTTTCAGTTAACTCACGAAATTAACGTATCTTCTAGACTTTATGAGCTATTTAATCAATGATAACAATAAAAGAATTTGTTCAAATAATTTTACAATTATTGGAATAATCCGTATTTGTTCAAGTAGATGTTTGAACAAATTCAAATTGTTTAAACAATTTTTTAGTTTACATATTTTATTTTTGCTATTTTTCGCAGGATTGACATGTTTTTATGTTCTACTTTGCTTTTTAAGAATACTCTTAAATGTTTAAACAAATTAAAATTTAAAAAAATGTTTGTTTACAGATTTGATGTGTTTTTCATTAGTAGAGAGGATAAAATGCGTTATCACCTTATTCTCACTTTTTCATTTTGAGGGCCGGTAGAAATTGAGTGTTAATGTTTATTCCTTCATCGCCAGTGTTTTCTTTTTATCACCTGCAAATCAAAGGCGATAGTCACTGATAACTTGCAATAAATGCTACTTCTGTTCTTCGTTCCTCGTAATTACTGGATTGTAATCAGTCATTAATTTGAAGCTTCTTTCTGCAGTATCATTCACGATTTTCAGGTGTTTCAGCTTTTGCAGTCCTTTTCGGTATTCTTAGTTGGTTTCCCATTCCACTGTTGGGGTATGGAAAAAGACACTGCTATATTAAATCACCCGAACAATTTTCCAGACTTGACTGTAATGAAGTCTTCAATCCCTTTCTCAACGAAATTCGGAACATCCTTCGGATTAATCATCAGCCGTTTTGTATCATCATCGGAAATGTCAGAACATTTAAGAGCCTTAACCATTTTCACTTTCGATGCCAGGGGTACTTTTGAATCAAAGAATGCCAGTGCTGCTGTTTCTGGTGTCAAGTACCATAAGTGACCGCAACACTTTTTAACTGCTGCATGGGAAATTTTCGAATCGATTTTTTATACTCGTAAAGCTTTTGCATAAGTTAAGGTCTTGGTGTGGGGCTTGCACAGCAATTGGCGCACGAAACCAAGCTTCATCCTATAATCTTACGTTAAAGATGCAAACATCTCGGCAAGCGTTTTTATCAGATGTTGTCATCTGAAATTGACGTCGAAAAAGAAACATCCTAATACAATAAATGGCTTTAGCCATCCATCTAGCATGATGTAATGGAGATTACATCTCCATGCTCCTGTAGATCGGAAATTCACTCCGCGGGGTGGAGTACCATCAAGAAAAGTTTCATCTTTTATTCCAGTTTGGTCATTTATGAAATCAATTTTCTGGTGCATGTGGTGTCTGCAAATCAAATACAATAGATCTTTTTCTAAATTTTGTTCCAACAAAACGCAAGCACCATTCAGTCGCCCTGCATTTGATGCAGTTGAATCACAGCAAAGACTTCCTACATTGTCTGTCAGAGTCCATTTTTCAAGTGATTCATATATACAGCATTAGCTTGATTTCGTCCTGTCCCAAAATAAAGTTTTAGAACGCCAAGAAGTTTTTCAGCCCCAGTGCTTGTCACTATAATGGGTAATCTATCGACATTTTCGTTTTCCGTCAAGTCGGGAAGCAATTTTCCATCCCAGTGGACAATGCACGCTTCGAATTCAGAAACTGTAAATTCGGCCCGAATTTTTAAAAAGTTTTTTTCACGCAAAATTTGACGACTTCGCTGAATCGATGATCGATTTATAACGAGATCATTGATATTATGACCTAATGCTTCAACAGTTGCCATTAAAATATGCACTGTATTTCTGACACTTACTTTACATTTGTCCAATGCTGAGGGCAGTTTTGAAGTAATAACAAATTCTCTTGCTCTCTTTTTTGGATCAGATGGACCCCCTAGAGTTTCCTGTGTAGCTGTAGTTTCGATTAATGCATTTCCTCTACTAATTAGACTTGAGGAAGATAAAAAGTTCAGCAAGCTCATCTGAAATTGACGTACTTGGAATTAATACCTATAGCTATTTCAGTTTCAACGTCATCAATCAAATAAAATAAAAGAAAATAAATCTCTTGTTCATATAATTTCTATCATTTCAAGGTCTCACCTATTTTTGCCATTCCCTGGAGAGAACATTCTTTTCTCAAGTGTTCACTCTCCAATCTTTTCTCCTATCGATCTTCCTTCTCAGCCAATTCTACATAAATTCCTCTCATGTGGCCTGGTTGGCCTTTTTGCCTTTGCAAAAGCAAAAACTGTTTGCCTTCCTCTATCGTCATTAACTCTAGCGCATTCGCATGAGCAATATCAAATAGTTCATCTAAACGCTCAGAAAACCATGCTTCCTTCTTCGTCTGTGTTTTAGTTTTCCTTAAATGACTTTTGTGAAGGTTCTTCCAATCGTCAAATAAAATTTTAAGTTTTGATACGCAATGTTGTTTTTCCTTTGTTGGTATTCCTGCTGTTTGCTGAAAATTTAGTGTTTCCACAATTATCAAAGTCGCACTTTCTCGCAGTTGTTTTTGCATTTTGCGAGTTTTAAAAAGCAAGGCACCTACAACTTGTCGGTTAGATGGCAGCTTATGACCGACAATTTGATTGATGTAACTTCCAACCAAATATAAATCTTCTCGAAGTTCCATTTTGAATTAAATCAATTATTGAAGCCACTTTAATCACTTAATCACATTACAGTAACACAACTGAACTATACTTCAAAAGAATAGAAAGCATAATTGCTTACTACTTGATACATCTATACGTGTCAAAGGTAAGAATCGCAGTGATTCACCCTGCCACTGGAGTGTTTAAGTACAAGAAGTTCTTGAATGTTGTGTCCCTTTAGAAATCGTCAGAAGGCAAATGTTTAGAATAGTAACTATCAACTTTGGCAACATTGCATCTTACTCAGGTACCGATATGATCGTCAGATGACGATATCCCGTTAGGAAAAGTTGTATCTATTGTCCAAGCCACGATCGAACAGATTACTTAAATGTTCAGAATTGGAAGACAAAATTTTTGGGGGCAATTACGAGTATAACCCAGAACACTCGAAGTCTTGAAGGGACGTGGCTAAAGCGCTTCAGCCCAGCTTAAAGGGATAGTCTCAGATTTGTCTAGTACCGATTTTTAATCTGAACGAGAAAATATTTAAAATGGCATGAAAAATTAAGAGTGTTTCTGCAAAACAAGCAGATAAATCTCTGGAAAAATGAAAAAACGCATTTTGTCCTCACTTACGATAAAAAACACATAAAATCAGTAAATAACAAAATATTTTTTTCAACAATTTTAATGTGTTTAAACATTTAAGAGTATTCATAAAAATCAAATTTGAACATAAAAATATTTCAATTTTTCGAAATACATAATTGTGAAATTATTTAAACAAATTATTTTATTGTTATCATTGATTAAATAAGTCATAAGGTCTTAAGATATGTTTATTTCGCGAGTTAACTGAAAAAACAAATATTTAAACAAATCAATATTGTTTAAACAATTGAATATTAGTTAACAAATGACTGGGTATTCATAAATGACCGATTAATGATTATTTATTTCAAAAAAAAAAAACTTTTAAAAAGCGTCAATAAACCGCAATATTACGTACAATTCAAATTTGTCACTAATGGGGTTTTCTTTGGGGACCCATAAGAGTGGCTTAAAATTATTCAACCTCAAAATTTATGATTGATTCTTATTCTCTGACGAATTCTGAACAATATACTGAAACACGGAATTATTTGTGACATATTATCGCCATTAAATATTAGATTTACAAAAAGCTGACTTTTTCCCATGTTAAAGCAATGGGAAACTTCATGGTCTTTGCACCACCCCTAAATATCAACCAATTTTGCTCAAATTTGGAGGAGATCTTTTTTTTGGCATTCGAAGAAAACTGGGGTGTGAGAGCGGAGAAATTCGAAAAGTGAAAAATAATGGCCACCCAAATCCATATCCCAAATCCTTCCTAAGCGAAGGCGTAACAACCGTGCCGAAAGCTGAATGGCACCTGTGTTAGGTGTCTCAAATGGTGACTCTGGGATAACGGGCGACCTCTCAGAGTATCAGCCTTATCCTTGCACGCGGCGCTCTACACGAATGGACTAACCCTTACCCTAGCTGCTCGTGGGAACAACAATGAAACCACCAAAACACCAAAATGTTGTAGATGCGGTTCAAGACAATCGCACGCGCAGAGCACCCGACAATGGGTCGACAAACAATGCCGATCTGCCTAGAGTTCGCGGTGCTGACAATAATTTAGATGGAAACACGACGACGAACCGGCGAAACGCCCACATTGAGTGGACGGATCAACTCAGGGATGACGTGCCAGACTGCTACGATGCCAGCATTGTCCCTGTTCGTGGAGGCTTTATGGCGCGTATGCACACTATGTGGTGCCAGAAACACCCAGAGCTTCAGCACGTTTCGCAACAGTCTTTGCGAAATCAAGCCGTCAACCTCCAGAAAAATGTGTATGTACGCGGATCGCGTCCCCAACCGCTGCTTGATCAAGCTGCAGACGAAGATGAGGAAGCGACATTGAGACCAACCGCAGAAAGCAGGCACCTTCTGAGAGATGATCGCAATTTCATTACAAGCAGGAACATTAACATGCAAGTTCCTCCTAAGCCCCAAGATCTGGCTGAAATGGATGCCTCCCTTCGTGGAGATATCTCGCAAGAGTCCGACCTCTGGACCATCAATTGCTCAGTTTATGGTGCTGCCAGAGCTTTGGCTGATTCAAATCGAAGGCTGAAACGGACGATGTATCAAAAGACAAAAAAACGCTTGCATCAACTGAACAAGAAGATTGGATGGGCAAGACAGAATGCGTCCCGTGTTCAATGTGTGATTGACTGCATAACATCTGGTAGAACGTTTACGGAAAGGGTTCGAAAGTTCGCCCAAGAACTAAGGATCTTGAATCACACACTAAACAAGTCAAAGCTGCTGAAAATCAAGCGTGGCTCGAAAAAAGGTGTAGCAGGCTGTCGAGAGAACCTGCTAATTGACAGGTGTGTCTGTGAAGACGCTGCAGCCCATCAGCGCGTCCTGTCAATGGCCTGGATTGACTATCGGAAAGCTTTTGATTCAACCTCTCATAGACTTATCATCTGTCTGTTGGAAAGCTTGCAGGTTCATCCACACGAGATGATTCCCGCACACGCGAGAACGACGTATCTCTACAGAACAATGAGGCCCTAAGAGTTGTTTACTACCATCTTTGTCGCTCTTACGGTGTTGACCACGACCCTACCCAGCCGAACTCTTCAAGGAAGATAAGAGTCGATTGCCCGAAACGAGAAGTGCCAAATTTTGTAAAACTACGATTTTAGGGCAGCAGTCTCCGTTGCGCACTCGAGGCCTGACATTGTTCTCTAAGACTTCGAGAAACGAACTATATTTGTGATCGAATTCTCAGCTCCGTCCGAATACAACATCACTGCAAAGGAGAAAGAAAAAGAGGAGAGGTATCGAGACCTTAAAAGAGAGCTACAACGACTGTACCCAAAATATTCGGTACAAGTAATTGTCCTTGTGGTAGGTGCTCTCGGAGGTGCGAAGCTATCACTGGTTCGTAACCTTAAAGCCATACCCGGGTGCCAAAAATATGCCAAGGCACTTGCGAGATGGATGCAGAAGGCTGTCATCCTTGGGTCGCTTCGTGTCCTCAAGACACACAAGGGTTACGCCGGCCTGTCGTTGTGATTTCGTCGTTTCCTGTGACCACCCATCTCACGGTTGTGAGACGTGGCCATGGGTGTGATTTACCGCGGTGCTACTGGGGGCTATTGACATTTTTTGGATGGCAGTTGCTCTTAGTGGGACCCTGCGGTGGTTGTTCAACTTTTTTTTTTACATATATATATGTATTTGTTTGAAATCGATGCGAATTCCCTATGACAAAGCCATCGAACGCGTCCTGGGGTTGCGAATAGAGGGTCCCTGTACCAAGAGTTTCTGTTGAATATGGTTACAATAATTAAAAAGCAGTCGTGGGCAATTGTCCAGGGGGGTGTCTGAAGAAATAACCCCTGAAAGGAGGTGTAACAACCGTGCCGTAAGCTAAATGGCACCTGGGTGAGGGGTCTTAAATGGTGACTCCAGGATGCTAGGCTCTATAGGGACGAACAAACCCTTTCCCAAGCTGCTTGTGGGAACAACAATGACACGTGGCTCGGGCTCGGACCCCCCCCCACCCATGTGGACAAACATGGGCGTCCGTTGACCCCCCTCCACCCCAAAAAACAAACCTCGTGGTTTATGAAAGGCCCCTAATTGACAGGCGCGTCTGCAAAACCGCAGCAGCCCATCACCGCGTCCTATCAATGGCCTGGATTGACTACCGGAAAGCTTTCGATTCAACCTCTCATAGACTTATCATCTGTCTGTTGGAAAGCTTGAAGGTTCATCCACACATGATGAGATGCATAGTGAGATTGATGCTCCTTTGGAAAACTAGATTTACTATTTCATCTGGCCATTATCGAGCGACAAAGAACAACGTCACCTTCCAGAGGGGCGTCTTTCAGGGCGATACCATGACCCCTCTTTTTTTTGCATCACACTTCTGTCTCAACCTCTTGCACTACGAATTTCTCGTGGATACCTCTCTGACGTCACTAATCATCGCGAGCATAAGGTGATTCATGTATTTTATATGGAAACTAGAAGATCTGGTACAAGCAACATACTCAGTCTTCAAATCTGTCGGCGTTGAACAAGGTATCTGCGAAGGAGAAGAACGAGCATACGACCCTTGATGTCGCCACGCGTAAAATCATGCATATGCATAAGAGCTTGCATATCCATTCGTCTATTCCGGGATTATACATCTCACGGCGTCAAGACGGACGCGGTCTTCCGAATCTCCAATGTCTTCATAACCGAACTATTTTAAGTACAGTTTACATCGTTGCAAATGGCATAGATCCTCTTCTAAAAATGGTCAGGAAACACGAGATGATTGGCAAAGGAGCGTTCCTTTACAAAGCCGCGGTGCAGGCGACCGAGACCGTTGGTCTGAATTTTAACATGAGAAGTGAGGAAAGAGCATTACCCTATCTATTTTTTTTACTTCTAAAAGCCGAAGTAAAGAAAGCAGAGGTTGAAAAATTCCGCCAACAGCTATTCGACAAGAAAATGCGCGGACACTTTCACAGAAATGTAGAAAATCAGTCCTTCTTCAAGGATCAAACTTTTGCTTTCCTCAGATCATCAGGACTCAATTCAGGTACAAAGGGTTTCATTTTCACATACCAGGACGGTGTCATTTCCACCTTAGTATACCGTGACCGCATTTCATGTCATTAATTTCCCAGCGGTAGGTGCAGAGCGTTTCATGCAAACGCTGAGTACGTAGAACGCATACTATCTGGTTGTCCCACTCACGCGGAAACGACGTATCTCTACAAACATAACGCGGTCTTGATAGTGCTTTGTTACCATCTTTTTTGCTCTTACGGTGTTGGCCGTATCCAAGACTTTAGGAAAAAACTATATTCGTGATCAAATTCTCGGCTCCGGCCGACAACGACATCACTGCCAAGGAGAAGGAAAAGTAGGAGATGTTTCAAGACCTCAAAAGGGAGCTGCAACGACTGTACGAAAAGTATTTGGTTAAAGTAATTGTCCTTGTCATCGATGCTCTCGGAGGTGCGAAACTATCATTGGTTCATAACCTCACAGCCATACCCGCATGCCAAAAATATGCCAAGCCACTTGCGAGATGGATGCAGAAAGCCTTGGGTCGCTTCGTGTCCTCAAGAGACACGGGGGTTTCGCCGGCCTGTCTTTGTGATTTTGTCGTACCCTGTGGCCACCCATCTCACGGTTGTGTATTTTGTTACATTTATTACTCCCGCCAAGAGGCCTTAGTAGCGCTGACGAGGCCCCTGCAAAAAATCCCTACCTAATGCATCCCTACGAGGAACCGTCGAGTCAGTATCTGCGCAATTTCAGTAGCTTGCGCAACGTGGCAGCAGCCGCTATTACCTGTCCTGGACATTTGTCCGGCCAAGGTGCGGGGTCGAAAACTGAAGTAATATTTTTCTGGGAAGATTAAGTCCGTAAGTCATTTGTACATCCTACCCCGGTCAGCGAGTTAATAATTATTCCCATCGGTAATGGATGTGAAGCGCACGAATCGATTAATTAATTGGAAATATTATATTTGACAATCCGGACGTAAGATTCATTAAAATCTCTGGCCGACGGAAGGCAGGACCGTAAAGGAAGCGTTTTTTTCGTCACGTCCTATCCGGCTCAAGAAAATAAAATTTTGAGGTTCTTAATTGGCTTGCAAACTATATAGAAAAATATGATAATATATTGCATACGACGTTTGCCAACTACTGAAGTAAAGGTCCATAATGGGAGTATCGTTTGTCTCGCGGCCTATCCGGCCTGCAAAAAAATTTAAATTATTCTTGAGAGTACTGCACCATTTCGAAACTCAAAACGAAAAAGAGCATTTTTCTCGTTACGACTATAATTCACTTTCATAGTGACAGGTATTCGCCTGTGTTCCGTGTAGGTACAACGAATACAAAAAGAAGGTCCAGAGCTATTTATTATTAAATAATTAGCGCTCTAAATTAAAATCTTGCCCGCCCTATTCAGAAGGAGCAAATAAAAGGGAAACGTTCGATCCTTCTTTTACTTTTCGTCCAACAATAGCTGTCAGAAGTAAGAACCGGCACGATAAGCTAACTGTATCGTTCTAATGAAGTTTACTGTGTAATTCTCAGTCGCATTTATACATTTTTTCTTGTATGATATCTTTACCAACTTTGTCTAATATCCTCACCAAAAGTCCATAGTCTTACTTAATAGAGATTTCCAGGACAACAATGTTCAGATTGAGAATAGAGGAATACGTCCACAATTAAAAAGGAGTCGATACCCTCGTCAAGAATAACACAAGAATACTTCTATTTTATTGATTAATTCGTACGTGACAAACAAAAAATTATATTTTCAATGCGTAACAAAAAAAATTCAATTTAATCTAAAATTAAAAAAAAAGCATACGAAAAATAATAGTTTGGTATATTTTTTAAATTTCATTTGCCTTGGCTCTAAATAAAAGTCCACCAAATGTCAACAAAAATTTTGAGATAAGCCAGAAACCAAAAACAAGCAGTTAAACAAAAATTGTATAGCTTACTGAAAAAACTACCTTCGAATTCCACACTTGGATTTTCTAACACTATTTTGAAGGCACCCACACTTGTATAAAGTATAAAGTCTATGCCTAATATATGGTACAGAATACATCAAGTGTTTCCATCAAAAATCATTGTTTTTTTTTTTGATCGGGTTGAAACTTTGGCCAAATTATAGTCCTAGTGGACTATATTATTTCACCAAACCATAGGTCAATTTATGAACCGCTTATCAATATACAGGTACCTGAAGTTTTCACTTTTTCAGGTGGTTTTTCACCTTCACGTTAGCGTAACTTCGTTTGGGATTATCCGATTGTACTTTCATTTTAGTGTTTTGGAAAGTCCATCTTATGTATTTTGAGACTATCATAGCAATTTTTTTTCATAATGATTTTTTTTTGTAATCAAAGTCAAAATTGATTTTTTGGAAAGAAACCATTTTTTTTTATTTCTTTTTAAAAAAATAGTTTTTTTATACTCGTTGAAGTCCTGTAAAAGAGAAAGTGGGCTGAAAGCAATTCCATGGTCAAATTGAGATTTTTACGCTTGAGGGGACAACATTCAACTTACGCAGCGCCCGAGAACGACTACTGTTAAGTCTAACTTGCCTCTAAACTTACATTTGACTATTCTGAGATGATTTTGTGTGTATGCATATTATATAATCAATAATTTTGGGTGAGAACACTTGACGTATTCTGCCTCATATATACCTTTGTATCAGCTGAGATAAAGAAATGAATCAGCTCTGTTTCAGTATTGAATTGAACAAAGAATTTCACTCGTGATACGTTACCGAGCTCATAATTGTCTCGTAACTCTTTCTGTTCCTCGCATTGAAATTGTACCTCATCCGCGAACTTAAATGCATTTGTTCACAAGCCAGATTTAGACGAACAACAATCGATTAAACCTGTCACTATATTTCTTCCTAGTTTGACGTTCACAGTGTCTCCACAAACAAAAGGTGGTTCTTCACGTGAAATTTCATTTTTAAAAGACACACTTATTTCCAATAACTAGGCCTGTCAAATTTCGAGGCTGCCTCGAAGGGAACTCCCGTTGCCAAGAAAATCCGAGCTCGCAAAAAAAAATCTTCCGAACTCGTGAGCCTACTTCCCGGCCATCAAACGGAGCAAGGTGACTCTTACCCCGTGCAATGGAGAAATCCGTCGATAAAATGCTTTCACAGGGACCTCACCCAAAACCTTTTTCATATGAAGGCGCACAAATTTTGAAAGTGTTTTTAGAAAAAAAGATGTCAAATTGGTTAATCTAAAATATTTTTTCTTATAGTGGCTGTCCCGTTTGAGCTGAGCAATAAAGATTGCCTACACCTACCTCCAAGACAGCGGGGTGTATCCCGTTGACAAGCATGACCGGAATATGCTGCAAAATGGGCCCATCAAGGACTGTATACCTTCTTGTATAAATGCAAAGAATATACCGTCATTACCTGCGGCCACGAATGGTTCAATTTTTTTTATTACCCATCTTATTTTAGACTGACTAATGATACGACTAGGTACTTTCCAATCTTCCATCCTAGTTCGACAAATTGGTCCTCCTGCAGGGTATGGTGCATGGGCCTTCCTCTCAGTCGTATGATCTATCTCCGAGCCCAGAAACTTCACACGTATTAGGTGTTCTAGGATTGTGTTAGTCGTCTCAGCCATTTCATGATGAGTTGTTGAAGGGGTCTCTGATAACTCCCCCGAGGGTAGTATTTATTCGTCACATCGACACCGCAATTAATGCCTTGAATTGAGGTTTTTTCTTCAGGGCCATGCCTCGACTATTGTCCATGACTACTTATTTAGCTTTGTAACTATATTCAGCAGAAACCCTCAGTACAGAGATCCTCTATCCCTAACCCCTGGACGCATTTTTGAAATCATTGAATGCACTAAGTTTTTGTTTCCATCTGGCTTCTTTAATACGTTGAATAAGGAAACAATTTTTAACGATATCACGAGGACGATCGCGAAATGTGAAAAAATTGAAATTTATAGGTGCAGGCAGTTTTTCTGAATCTTCTGCTCGTTATTTATCATGAAGTGTCGAATTTGTGTGGTTCTGGTAGTCCAAGGTTCTAATGTGTCCCCTAAGGGGTGAAAGGGAACCTACAGTTTAAGGTGGATTCCAAATCACCAAGAACAGCGGCTTTAAGTACTGAAAGAACCTTTTTCTCTAGAAGTACTGGCGCCACAACTCTCCGGTGATAAACAACTCCCTTGCTACGCTAGTATTAACCACATGGGCCGCCGAGTCTCTTCCAGAGTGTGAGGCAGAAATGAAACCCGCACGCAGATGGATGTATGGCACCTTGGCGCCAATCATTGAGGGGTACCTTGATACCACTAGCAAAATCACAAAAAATCATTGGTGTGAAATTTGTTGCATCTCATTTTAAACAATGAAAATTTTCTTTGTGCCTTTATTTGTTCTTGTGTCTCAAAAACGAGGATCGGCATTTTACAGTTTGGGTTTTGTACCCTCATCACTACGAGAGGCCTGTTACGATGAAGTAGATAGTAGAAGACTGGCCCAGGGAAGGCCTTATTTATTTTTCGAATTTAGAATTGACACTTAAAATTCAGGAAAATCTATTTGACTGTTTCATAGTGTTTCATATTGAAAGAGCAGTGTTAGGTGCAGAAATCGGTCCAAAAGTGCAACAATTATTAGTTTAAATATTATTTATCTCTAGATTAAATGGTGATCCAACGTATATTTTACGTTTTACAATTCTTAGTGGGACAAAATTTGGCTCTCCGTGGATAATCTGATCGTCTTTTTGATTCTGATAATGGAAACTTTTTAAAAAAATTGAAGTGATTGCGAAATTTGACCCCGTAATGAGTAAGCATGTTAACCGTGCTCAAAATTAATAATAATCATGAAATATCATTCAAAATAAAATAAAATAAATTAGAGAAATATGACTTAAACTTTTAGGATTTTTGGGTTTAATTTTCTTTAAACTTTCCATAATTAGTTTGACAAGCAATTTTATTTTTAATCTGAATAAATCAGGTCCCTCTTGAACTTTGAGCCTGCTCCTGGATAAATAGTCAGTCCTGACTAATAAATTGTTGTATCTAAATAAATACAAGTACACATTTAAATACAAATACACAATAGTGCCTATGTTCAAGATAAACTAACTCAGAATCAATATGTTAGGTCATCACGTTCAAAGCAGCCTCATTATTACAATATTCTCGAAAACAGTCACAAATCTCGTGTTATTGACAAAATGTATGAAACCCCGAAATTTCGAACTTTGTTTCACAAATTTTAGTTTCTTTTATTCACTAACTTAGATCAAAATATTATTCTACAAAATTTTCAAAACCTTTAATGAACATTTGCTCATGACTCGCTTGAATTCCGATCTTCTGTTCGTTCCTAATTGGCTTTGCCCTTGAGACCAGACATACCCCGGTACGGAAAATTCTCGCCAGGAACACATGTTTTTCTTCCACCTCTATTTCTTCAGGAGAGCGGGAGTAGTGACAGAGGCGTGTGTCCATATCTCCTATGTGACGTCACGTAGCCTTATGGATACGAAATATCTGTCGGGGTGCTTGGGAGCGACTAACTATCCAATATAACATTTTAATAGTAACTAGAGTCTTAATTATTTTATTTCAGTATTTTCAAAACTATTTGCAATGTATATAATTGAAAGGAGGGATTTACAAAGTATTTCTTTCTGTATTGATGATACGCAGACACTTAAACGATGCAAACTGTAAACACGAACTTGAACCTTAAAGTCTTAAAGAATTAAAGTCTTAAACTCAAAAATTTCAACACAGTAGCCTCAAATTTACTCTCGAATATTATATTTAATATAATATTTAATGAAACATATCTGAATTTATTGATACTGAATAGGTTTGAGATTTTTTAATTATATTTCATTTCTATAACTCACCTTTTTACCTTGTGCATAATGTTAATATATTGTTATACTTCAAAAAGTATCATCCAACATTTGTGTACATTGTACATACAATGTAAAAAACGGCAATCGATATAAAAATACTCAAAAATGTACAACAATGTAACGCTTTGTAAACTTAACTTTTCAATTACATTCATTGAAAATAAATGTAAACATACTGTAATAAAATCATTAAAACTGTAGTTACTATTAAAATTTTATATTGAAAAGTTACTCGTTCCCAATCACCCCGACAGATATTTCGTATCTACGGGGCTACGTGACGTCATAGAGGAAAGATAACACACGCCTCTGCCACTAGTTCCGCTCTCTAGAAGAAATAGAATCATTTGTAGGTAAATATAGGTTTAAAAATCTGATGTCTTTAAACCTAGGTTTTAATTATTGATCAGATACAGGTAAGCGCCATTTTGCGAGTGTATTTCTCCGTCTTCAAAACAAAACACTTCTTGTGCAATTTTTATATTTATAGATAAACCTTGTTCAAACTCAGATTTTAATTTAAAGTCACAATGATGATATCCATTCAAATAAATTCAATCAAGTATTAATTCTAATTTTACTCCTTGTGTATGAAGGAGGGGTTTATCTGATAAGTAATAGCAAGAGCTAATTATTTTCGTCTATAGATGATAAAAAATTGTACATTTATTCAAAAATAAGGAAATATTTAAATAAGGAAAATAACAGTTGAGAATACATATTAGATTATATGTATCAGTAAAGCCCACAATCTTACAAAGTTATCAAAACCTAACCCCAATCGCATACAGTTACACATCTTATATAAATTTAACCACGTATTAAACTTCTAGGTAATTACCTGGGAACTGCGATTTTATCGTATTTGAAATAAAAAAAGGAAAATTCTAAATCGCTAAACGCATCCAGAAATGCGGCAAGAAGGGACTCAGGCCATATCAATCAATTCGATGTGATCAGATCACCTGTGCTCCTTTCTGTGACTTCATACATCGAGCGAGAATGCACACTGCCCCCAAGCATCAACAAAAATGAACAGATACAAGTTATGTTAACATGATAAAGAGCGCTCTGACCAATGGCGAAGCAACTTGGCGTGATTTTCTAAGCAAGCTAATAGTGAATAAATCCGAATTTAAATCCGCTACAGCTCTTGTCGAAACAAAAGCTTAACATAGAATACCATTTTTTGCTTTTTCAAGCAATAAAAATTATACATTCACTATTTATAAATTCGCAGAAAATATCTTTCGGAGAAAAGTATTCGAGTCAGAACCAGAACGAGAGGTGGTGACGCACGTGAACATCAGCCTTCTGTCAAAGACACGGGCGGTCAATCACAAAATTCCTTTAGATTACATACGGAGGTTCAACAATCACGACCATAACACATGACTGTGCAAATATAGTTCATGTTAATACGTCACTTACACGTGGCAGCAAAACAGTGAAAAAGTAATAGTCGATTCTCAAAGTTCGTTAATAATGAGTCCGATTGATAACAAATTCCTCCACTAAAAATGTTCATAATGTCTGTCGGGAATTTATATAAAACGCTCAAAAACAAAAGTATTCAGTGACGGTCATGCCATCTACCGGGGCTTCCGGTAATGGACTTTCAAAAGTATCATGAACTAAGTCATTGCCGTCACCTTGTTAATTCGTGGATTTAGGCCCCATACCCCAGATGCAGATTGGTGGAATCCTAGTTCCGACGCCATGCTAGGATCTGTGAAGTTCATCTAGTGACAATGGAGATCCCTCTTGTCTGCCACATCCTTGGCAAGCTTCGCGTGAGGATGTGCGTTATATGTGAAAAGAGGGAGAGCATTTTGAGTGTCTGGTTCTTGGTCGTCTGCTATCCCATATGTCTTCCTTCCTGACAGCTTTTGTTATCTGTCCGATTACATAAAAACAAATGGATGGAATCGAAACATTATAATAAATGTATATTTGTATTCCTTGAGTGCCACTTTGGAGTGGAATCGCGAATAATTATTTCTTGTCGATAATGTTCGTTCTTCCCCACTGAGGTCACCGTTTTATGTGACAGGTGAGAAACACTTCATCATAAGCGTCACATATGATAAAGCAACTGTCTACCGCGGTATACGCAGGCGTGCGGATTAAGCCCGCGTGTGTGTTCACTATGCATCTCACTTTATTACCTCGAAACTTTCACTGTAAAATTATCAATTTTAATATTAGGGGCAGAATACGTCAAGTGCTCTCACATGAAATTATTTTTTTTCTTATCGGGTTGAAAGTTGGTAAAATTATTTTCCAGTGGACCCATATCAATTCACCAAACCAAACATCTATTGATCAACCGATTGTCAATATACAGGGGCCTGAAGTTTTCGCTTTTTCAGGTGCTTTTTCACCTTCACGTTAGCGTAACTTCGTTTGGGATTATCCGATTGGACTTTTATTTTAGTGTTTTGGAAAGTCTATCTTATGTTTTTTAAGACTATCATAACAATTTTTTTCATAATGATTTTTTTAAATCAAAGTCAAAATTGATTTTTTGAAAATAAACCATATTTTTTTAAAAATTTATTTAAAAAAAAAATAGTTTTTTTATACTCGTTGAAGTCATGTAGAAGAAAAAGTGAACTGGAAACAATTTCATGGTCAAATTGAGATTTTTACGCTTGAGGGGACAACATTCAACTTACGCAGTGCCCCGGAACGAATACTGTTAAGTCTGACTTGCCTCTAAGCTTACATTTGACTATTCTGAGACGATTTTTGTGTGTATGTATATTATATAACCATAACGTGGTCCCCTCGAGCGTAAAAATCTCAATTTGGTCATTAAATTATTCCCAGTCCACTTTTTCTTCTACATAACTTGAAATAGTTTCAAAAAAGCTATTTTTTAAAAAAGAAATTTTTTTCTTTCAGATATGGTTTTCTTATAAAAGCAATTTTAATTTTGATTTTCAAACAAAAAAAATGCATAATAAAAAGAATTTTCAATAGTCTTAAAATTCATAAAAAGAGCTTTCCAAAACACTATAATAAAAGTCCAATCGGATAACCCTACAAGAAGTTACACTAATGTGAAGGTGAAAAATCATATGAAAAAGTGAAAACTTCAGGGCCCTGTATATTGACAACCGGTTGATGAATGGAACTATGGTTTAGTGAATTAATAGAGGTCCACTAGGACTATAATTTTGCCAAGTTTCAACCCCATAAAAAAAACAATAATTTTAGGTGGTGTTCTGCCAAATTAATAAAGATTGAAAAATTGCTGCTATTACAGGGTCGAAGATATGGGAAGCCTAGCAAAAGCTCTGCAAATTAAGGAAGTAGCCATTGATGGTAATCCCGTTGCTCTAATTGGAGAATCCGTATCGTTTTTAGTCTCCTACCTACCAAATCTGCAAGTTATATCAACTATGCACATCACTGAACATATTAGAAGAGCTGCATTGGCGTGGCGTACAACAAAAGAACGATCTCATTTAGCTTTCCTTGACCTCAGTACGCAGGTTCGCATCAACGTTCAGCGTGAGGAGGTTATTTCGAATGCAAAAACTAATTGGGAACTTCTGAGAACTCAGACCAGATATTTTACTGATGAAGCTGCCAAACAAAACTTCATACAAAGCGATCACGTTCGAGGCGTGCAATTGCAAAACTCGACAGAGCTAGAAACTTCGTCGCTACAGGGCTTAGGCAAGATAAAGTCAAAGATATGCCGAAGTTCAACATCCATATGTGAAAATATCGAACCAAAAAAAAAACATTTGAAAAAGCGAAACAATTTCAGCGACAGTATAATAGAGAGCGTGAATAAGATGAATGCGCTTGAATTTAAACTACCACCATTGCTAGTACCTATTATCCATAACTTCTCGAGACATCAAAAAAAGAAATATTTTGAAGCGGATAATAGTACAGGCTTTCAGAAAAATATTCTAAACTTGAGTTCAGATAGCGAAAGAGAAATTTCTGAGAGTTACGATCGTCTTACAAGTGGATTAAGGTGTCATCTAATGAATTTCAGCAATCGAGGCATCCCTTTTGATTGTAAAGCTAATGGAATGCATCGTAATGAATCCATGACTGTCCAATCCTTTCATCCAGTTGAAGATGTTACTGAAGACCTCGAGTGTTATGAAGGAATTTTTGATAAAACTGTGGAATCATTATTTAAGCAGGAGGATATGGTTACTTACTCGATCAAGCCTTTAATGGTTTTCTCTCGACTCGAAGGATTGAACTCAACATTAAATAGTTTAGATAGTGCTACGTCAACTCTGAGCAATGCATGGAGTTCGTCCTTGAAGAATTTTAACTCTGAATTGTCGCTTCATTTTCAAAATGAAAAAGATAGAGTAAGAAATGCACAAGAAAAAAAGATAGTATATTATAAAGGTAATAAAGCCGCTACAGCTCCTTCTAAGCAAAAATGTATTTTACCGGCCAGTCCTCTACCACAGTCGAATCTATCAAAGGAGAAGGAGCAAGGTATGATTAGTCAGGTACTAGTATATTTGCCAGACATTTTAAGGCTCATGTAGGGGGTAATTTAACCTAGAAAACTCACCTGAAAAAATCAACTCCAAATGCTAGCGCAACGAATCATTATCGGGGGGCAATTTTTTTCCTCTTGCAAGCTCAAATCCATATTTGAGGCGGAAAGTCCCTGCGGATTGTCAACACTTGCGATAAATATGTTAAATTCCTTAATTGCAGACAAAAGAGTGATAATTTTTATATTATTAAAAACCATGACAAATGTATCTTATTAAAAAATATAATTTCATAAAAACATTAAAAGAAGGAAAAATACATTAAAAGTAAAATAATGACTCAAAAAATTCTTAAATAAACTCCTATGTCTGTTGGAATAATTCTTCTATTTTGAATATCGCGCCAGTTGTTTATTTTTTTCTGCTGCTTTGAAAATTCAATATTTGAGAAATTTAACATATTTATCGCAAGTGTTGACAATCCGCAGGGACTTTCCGCCTTAAATATGGATTTAAGCTTTCAAGAGGAAAAAAAATTGCCCCCCCCCCCCCGATAATCATTCATTGCGCTAGCATTTGTAATTGATTTTTTCAGGTGAGTTTTCTAGGTTACATTACACCCTATATGAGCCTTATATAACTCAATTAAAGTATCATTAAACTGTTTCTATAGATAATAAAATTTAAAAATAAGTGAACTTTACATACGTGTCAAATACAAACAAAAAAGTTAAACGTTATAATCCATTAGGTGGCGATTATTTAATTGAAATCATTGGCCGATGTTTGAACATTTATGGTCAAGGCGCTCTACGCTTCATCGACAGGCCGTGGGATGCAAATAAAGGAAATGACGTAAATGCAGTAAAATTTCATTACATTCAGTTCAACAGTGTATCGCTAATGTTGAAGAAGCTCAAAAATAGATTTTCAAATATTCGGCACTACATTTTAAAGGAGACCAACATTAGTCACCTTGGTCAGCTAAATGCTCTAGCAGAAGTGCAAGGGCTAAGCAGTATAGAAATCGAGGCGGAAGGAAATCCTATAATTTCAAAGAACTGGAGAATGTACTCTGTCTTTCGATTGGTTCATTGGGGACTCAAATTAATAAACGGCATTGAGGTAAGTACATAATTTCTAAACTTGTTTTTATTCGCGTCATATATTGAAGCAATATCATCTGAGATAACTCAAATTACGGTATAAAAGATTTATTTCCTTTCATAATACAGGATTCTAATTATTTTACCCATAATCGAATTCACTGTATTCAAGAAGTTATCTGAATGAGCATTGCTCTTATTGAGAAAGACAGAAAATATCCCAAGCAATATACTACTTTAATTCTAAAGAAGAAATTACATTGAAGTCCAAATTCTGAGTGTATTTAATGCGGGTATTTCACTACGCCGAATGACGTCCGTGTGACCTCACGCGTACTCTTCCAGCTCAGCCATCCAAATGAAAATAGCCGTAACTGCAGTTCGGATAAGTCATCTGTCACTTTTACGAATCTTTTAAATTAGACTCAAATGTCCTTGATTCTAATGGTGTTTATTGAATATCTATTCTGTAATACGATATACATAGTGGATTTCCATAAAAACTACGAAAATTAGGGCTATTTAATCCCATTTTAAAGATTCGTAAAAGTGATAGATGACTTATCCGAACTGCCGTTACGGCTATTTTTATTTGGAGGGCAGAGCTGGCGAGAAGCGTGACAATGAAAATCGATATTCTCTGTAAGACCGAGCGCAAGGCCCTCTGAGTGAGATAAGAAACCTGATTTCTCGTATTAATTCGCAAGCCTAATACAAATCTAATTCAGAGGCGAATCTTCTCTTATTTGAAGCAAGATTTGAGTGGAATGTATGCCTTTTTTATCTAACCTAAATCTATTTGAGAAAGCGTCTAAATGCAAGAATTACTTTCGGGTACTATCGGAGGGAACTGCAGTTCGTCTAGAAGAGTGTGTGGTTTTCGTTGGGAGCTGCTATTTAAGAGCTTTCCCCTCTGGTCACTAGGCGAGTCCTTACTCCGGTGCTGCCTGTCCATTTCTCAACAAGATTGATATCTTCAATTTCAAAACAAAAAATTCTTTACTTATACGAGATCATTTTAAAAACTGCAAATTCAGTTAGGTTAAATATGGCGATGTTGTATGTGTTAACCTTTTGTACACTATAAGAATTGAAAGTCTCAATAAATGTCGGCTTGAATATTTTTTTAATATTTCGAATAATTTTCGAAGTTGAAAGAAACCCAAAATAGGACTTACGTCTCCCGCGTGAAAGTGTGTGGTAGCGGTGAAATTTTGATGCTGAGCTTTTCGGATGATTGTGGTGAAATTTAAGGTGGGTGGATTGTGGATGTGTATAGAAGTGTTCGTTTGTGAGGGATTGATTGAGAGATTGAAAGATTGACAAGGGGGTGAGGATATTTTTGTGGATCAAGACAGATTTGTGTGGAAGTTGAGGTTAGGTGGGGTTGAGGTTTTTGACAGGGTGGGAGGAATATGTTGGTCGTAGCAGGGCAGTGTAGAGAAGGAGAAAGGCTAGGCAGGTAGACGCGACGATAGATAGAGACAGAGAACGATAGAAGGCAGGATAGTTTGAATTGGATTCATGGCTAGCGGAGAAAGTACCAGCAAGGAAAGCAGGGATTTAGACCAGGAAGTTTTCAGTACACCGATAGGGGAGAATAAAGAAAGGAGGGCAAGGGGAAAGTATAGGAAAACGGTAGAAAAAGATAGATTGAGGGCGAACAGCGTGGGATCGATTGAGGAATTCATCAAAAGGAAGAGAGGGGGGAGGGGAAGCAGTGCACAGATCGCCGCCGGAAAAATTTAGTTTTGTAGAGAAGGATGAGAAAAATAAGGGGACAGAAAGAAACAGAGCTGAGGCTAAAGATATGTTGGAAAAGGAAACATTGAAACGAACGCGAGAAATGATGATAGAAGTAATGGGGATGTCTGAAGAAAAGCAGGAGAAAAGGGTAGAGGAAATAAAGAAAGAAATTAGGCAGGAAATGGCCGAACTTAGGAAAGAAATGAGGAAATGGGAAGAAGTCAGGGAAAGGCCAGATAAAAGGATGAAGACGTTGGAGCAAAGACTAGAAAAGAAGGACGAGCCTAATAAAAAGGTAGATAAGTTGGAAGGCAGAATAAAAAAAATAGAAAGCTCAAACCGTGAGTTTGGAGGTAGGGAGAGTGTAGGGAGTAGGGAGAGTAAAAGAATTACTAAAAAGGATTGATGCTAAGGCAGAGATAGCGGAAATGCGGAGTGTAGGAAGGGAAGAGCGAAGAGGGGAGAGAATGTTACAAGTGGAACTAAACAAATGGGAACATAAGAGAGAAGTGATGACAAAGAAGAGGGTGTCATATGAAAGCTCGAAGAGAATAGAAGATGATTTGATATGGGTAGAAAGGAACATGCAGTATAAGTTGAGGAAAATAGCGGAAGAGGAAAGAAAAAAGGAAACAAGAACATGGGTTAAGTATGGGAGAATACAGATAGAAGGTGTATGGTGGAATTGGGACGAGCACAGGGAAGAGATAGTGAATAATGAGGTGTCGGTAAACTAGGAGAGAAAGGAACGGGAGATAAAGAGCTAAGAAATAGTACAAAACAAGAAGAGACGAGAAACAAAAGTAGGGAAGATTGGAAGATATGCTACTGGAATATAGCAGGCTTAGAAAGAAAGGATAGGGATCTTATGAGAAATTTGACACAATGGGATGTAGTAGTAATAATGGAGACGTGGCTAGATGAAACGGGATGGAAAAGAGTAAGGGGAAGATTACCAAGAGGTTAAAAATGGCAGGTTCAAAATGCAAAGAGCTAGAATGGAAAAGATAGAGCAATGGGAGGAATTGTGATGGGAGTATGGAACAAATATATAACAGATAAGGATAAAAAAGAATTGAAAGAACATAACGAAGGATTAATAGTAGAAGAGATAAATATGGGAGGAGAGAGGTGGAAGATAATGGGGGTTTATGTGAACGGTGATATGCAGGAGAAAACAGAGGAGATGAGAGAACTGATGGAAGAAAAGAAGCAAGTGATGAGGCTTATAATAGGAAGAGACTTTAATGTGAGAACAGGTGATAGAGGAGGAAGGGAATGGGATGGAGAGCGAGGAAAAAAATCGAAAGACAAGATACTGAATGGGGAGGAAAAGAAGTTCTTAAAGAGCCTAGGGGAGATGGGATGGTTTACCCTAAACGGAAGTATAAAGGGGGATGAGGAAGGGGAATATACACGCTCAGGAGGAAAGAGGGAAACGGTAATTGATTATGTGGTAGTGGACGACGAGGCAAGAGAGAAGGTTAAGAAACTAGAGGTAGGGAATTATATAGATTCGGATGACTTCCCCATAATAGTGACAGTAGAGGGAGAAATAAGTAATAACAATAAAAAGGAAGCAAAAGTAAAAAGAGCAGGTACAAGGGATTGGTCAATGGAAGGTAAAGAACAGTTTAAAGAAAAAGTCAGGAATATCAAAATGGGGGAAGGAAATGTAAACGAGGAAATGAAAATAATGATAGGAGAAATGAAAGGAGTATTAGAGTGCACAAGCAAAAAAGAAGTTAGTGAAGGAGGGGGTAGAAGTGGATGGGATGAGAATTGTAAACAGAAGAAGAAGGAAGTGAAAAGGGAATTAGTAAAATGGGACAAGTAGTGGAGAAGAATATAGGAGACAAAAGAAGGAATATACTGAGTTGTGTGATCAAAAAAAGAGGAGGAAAATAAAAGGTTTAAAGAAGAAGCGGAGAAGGCTAGGATGGAAGAAGAGGTTTGGAAGGTGGTAAATAGAGAGAAAAGAAGAAGGAAAAGAGTAAACCAGGATATTGAGATGGTAGAATCGAAAAAATATTTTATGGAATTGCTAGGAGGGGTAGAGAGGAAAGTTACGAAAGGAGGAAAAGATGGTAGGGAAACAGATGAGGAGGAGGACACTACAAGGGAGGAAATAGTCAAGGTATTAGGGATGATGAAAGATGGAAAGGCACCTGGTGTAGATGACATTCCAAATGAAGTATGGGAATATGGAGGGAGAGAATTGAAGGAATGGGCATGGATAATGTGCAATAGAGTATGGAGAGGAGAGGGGTGGCCAGAGTTATGGGAAGAAGGAGTAGTGATACCAATAGTGAAGAAAGGCAAAGGGGAGGATGTTAAAGATTATAGGGGAGTGATACTAATGCCAACACTGTATAAAGTATATGTGACCGTTTTATCGGAGAGGTTGAAAAAATAAACTGTGGAGAAAAAGATAGAGCCACCGAATCAGACAGGGTTTAGAAAAGGGATGGGGGTGATGGACAATATATAGGTTCTGAACTATTTAGTAAATAAGAGGATTAAAAGGGAGAAAGGGGCAATGGTAGCAATATTCGTGGACTTAAAGGCGGCGTTTGAATCTTCAGACCGAGGCGAGATAGAAAATATTATGGTGAAAAAGGGGATACGAGAGGGATTAATAAAGAGAGTATCGGAAATTTTTAGAGAGACAAAAAGCAAGGTAAAGGTAGGAGAGCCAGTAGGAGATAACTTCTGGTTGATGAGAGGAGTAAGACTGATAAGTTAGAGTAGGATAGCAGACGCATAAGCTGCGCGAGATTAAGACAGAAGGAAAGAGCGAAGACGACGATACTAATGGGGGCAAGGAAAGCATTTATACAAACACCATGCAACGCGTGTACTTATTCACAGCCACATCCAACGCGACTTACTCGCGGTACGAGTGCTATTCCTTGAGACGGTTCAACTCGTCCCCGCGCCAGCTAAAATGACCAATAATTAGAGACAAGATATATGTCAGCTGACTAGGTGAAAATCGATAAATTCGTGTCATCAGCTGTGTATAATAAGAAGAAAAGTGACAGCAATAATAAATATTAGGACAAGAACACGAAATTCTGGTTAAGAGATATAGGTCAGTAAGGCAAGCAAGAAAGTCGATAAACGCGTGCGCAACCAGACCCCAAGAGTAGGGAGAAAAGCGGGACCAAGCATACATGGGACCACTCGATCGATTCGGCGCGAATGACACGACACTTGCGATCCAACCCAGCCGTAGAACGGAGTTCTCCGAAACCTAACCAGATTAGCTGGAAACGAATCGAGCTCGACGCCTGCAAGGACACTCGCCTTGACGCACAGTAACATAACATCTTTATCCAGGAGATCTAATAAGGTTTTTATTCTAAAAAGTGTATTTATCGTTCGGTTATTGGTTCTCCTCACTTCTTTGAATTCTGGCTTACCCAACCTCACGATGTGGGGAGGTTACTAATGACTCGCCGGAGCAGAAATTTTCTATTAACCAGGCTCAGACCCGAAAATTTAAAACAGATGCTCCCAAGGGCGGGAAATAAGTAACCCGACTTCCCTTTGTGGAATTGGGTACCGTCTAGCTTTTCCATTTTAATAAATAAAATTTATCATCTACAGGTCATGGCGGACTTCTTAACCAACCTAGGACCTGGAAATTAGACCGCTTGACACCTGACTGTTAAATTCCCACAAGATTAAAATGGAATAACCAGACCAAAGAAGCCAAAATTTAATTAGAAACTTAAAAAGTCTCAATTAGTATCTCGGTGAGTCATGAAATCACGTTAAATTTAGAACAAACTAATAAACTAGGAGAATTAAGCGAAGTTTTATTCCCACATTGCACCTGGATGGGATGAAATGATGTTTGATTCATAACAGTGACAGAGAACAGACCGATTTTTAAAATTTAATTCAAAGCTCCTGGATATCTTAAAGGGGAGAAATATTTATTAATTGAATTCCACGGGTCATTATAAGAACCAATCAGGATTATAATCAAGTATATAGAGAATCTAGCGAAAACGCACGCAATGCCTATCTGCGCTTAAGTGAGTCCACCACTTCGACAAATTTTAAATAATTATTGGTTAGTTGATGGGTTGAAAAGATGAATATCAACGGAGTTGCATTAAGTTATATCGAGTCTTCGGCGTTTGTGAAAATCATGTCTCAGGAAAATTTTATTTCTCCAGAATTTTTGGCTGCAAATTACTTCCGGTTTCAAAGCTTGCGCATCCTAAAAAGTATCGTTACTTATATAGAGGGGAATAACAACCTTATCCTACTTCCCAGGGTTTCCTTAGTAGTAATCTTCCAAAATAGGGCGATAAGGGCTACTTTAAATGTCCTTCTAACGCTCAATCCAGTTTGTGTTATTGGACTTGAGTTGTTGAATAGGCTCCATTAAAATCAATTTAAACTACCAGTTTTATGAACTCACAAATATTCATGAAAGATGTTTAAACTGCGACAGATATATTGAAAATAAAAACAAATTAAACTCTTCAGGGGATAATTTACCTTTCAGGATGCGCAAGTGGAAATTTATATAGAAGGATATGCAGTCTAAAAAGTTATTCAGTCAAATCAAATTGAAAGAACAAAAATACTCTTCCGTGCGATCTCAGTAACCATCAATTGACCAACGTTACAACTGTTACCCCTGGTGGGACACTTTGAGTTTTTAAAAGCGGTTCAGGATTGCAGGAGCGTGATCGCGTATAGTCAACACAGCTGTGAACACAAGAGATAGAAACTCGCGTATAAGGGAGGTCACGTCGACTGCGGTGATCCACGTCACGCGAACGCCGAAACCCATTACCTCAATTAATAAGGTCGCAAATTAGAGAGCATGAACGCCTGGGCATTGGTATCATAATATTGTAAGCAAAGTCAACGCAACTAATGCAATAATACAAAGAGGACCAATAAATCAACATTGAAATAACGATAAATCTCAGGAGAAATTCAATGAGAAAATAAAGTTATCCAAATCCATGCTGGTAAGTTCATTTGAAGAAATTATGAAAACGAGTGATAACTTAGAAGAAACTGATTTTGAAAACTCTAGAAAAAAAGTTGGAGACAATTACCAAAATGATTTACTAACGCTCGATGATTTAGGTGCCACGAATGTAGAATTAGAAACGAACGTCGAATCAGATACAATATGCAATAGGGCTGCAAGAGAAACTGAAAATTAGACCCAATTGGAACTAATAGAAAGCCAAGACACTAATAAAATGTTAAAGGATTTAATAAAAGACATTCAAAAGGTTCAGGCGAATTTGAACTATAGTATTAGAAATAAAAATAAAAAACGACTATCATGTGAAAAAATAGAGAATCGTCGGTAAAAGCTGAAAATAAATTAGCCAGCCAATTGGACTCAACTTCAAGAGCTCTTAACAATAAAATAATTTTCAAGATCGATGAAAGAAAACAAAATTGTGAAGCTCAAGCGAAATATCTAGAGGAGAGTATTGTAGATGTAGAGAAAAAGGTTGACACTCTGAAACTCGTAACAGAGGAAATTCACGTTAATCACGGAAATGACATTGTTGCAAATATGAAAAATCAAAAAAGGCTCAGTGAACTCGAAGAAAATCAAAATACGCTAGAAGCTAGAATTGATAGGAACATAGGGATAACTAGCGCGAAATCACCTTGGTTGAAAAATTATCCTGTACCTAAATTTTCGGGATCGAGTCGAGAACGACCAATGATGTTTTTAAACGACTTAGAAATATATGTTAGAGCGGCTGATATTAGGGACAATGATGTCCCTTTTATGATTCGAATATGTTTGGTAGGGAACGCCAGAGAATGATGGGAAATGGCTCGCGAAAATATCAGAGACGATATGTCCTCTTTTACAACAATATTGATTAATAAATATTGGAATCAAGATAAAAGATTCGAGATCGGAAAAAATCCGCAGTATGGGCGTTTTATACCAGGAAAACTCACTAGTTCTCAGTACGCAACTAAGATGATTAATCAAGAGAGAAACATAATCCCACCACCCTCTGATTATGAAATAATTGTAAGTCTAGAGAGACATATTACCGAAGAGGTCAGAGCTGGCTTTAGGATCAGAAATATGCGAACCTGCGAAGAATTTATAGAATTTTTGGATAGCATGCAGCAATCGGGACCATTTAATAACAGGGGATACCATTCACCACAAGAAAACCCGGTATATGATAATTACTACTCGAATGAGAGAAATCATAATTACGGAGGAGAAACTCGTAATAGTTATAAAAATTATAACCGATATCAGGCTCATGAAAATTCAAGTGCGTATCATAATCAAAATTTCGAGACCGACCATCACAGAGACAATTTTGAAAATGATCGATACAACCGCGAAAATAGGGATTTTAATGATCAAGGATATCAAAATCAATCTCATGACCACGACAATTATCGAAATTATTATGGTCAGGAGAAAAGAAACTATGGAGATAAAAATAATAGGAGGGAAAATCCCGCCGCAAATGATCAATCAAATAGTAGAAATCATTTCAAGGGAAATTATGAAAATCGAAGTCGGAGATATCAAAATCGTGAGAATAATTATTATAGAGAAAATCAAGAAACCCAAAATAGGGACTCGAAAAATAAATACTTTGATTGTCGGAATCCAAATTATGAGCCTAAAAATGGACAATGGGTAATTGATCCTGCTATCACTAATTCTAGAAACCAAACGGGGGCTATCACCAAGTACGCTAATGGGAACGTAGAAAATGGCGTGTATAGGCGTGATAACTTTAAACCAGAAGCTGTAAGTCCGGAAATTGGACACTCTGGTAAAACTTCCTCGTACGAAAATGTAAATAAAAGTAGTCCGACTAACGGGAATCCGAGGACAAACACCACAAATAAAATGGTAAGATGTATTCGGGAAGAAGTCCAGAATTATGAAGCCGGAAATGGGCAAAATGAGTCGGGAAACCCTGAAGCCTCGGTTTGGTAAACATTCACATAATTGAGGCAAATACGGGGCCCAAAAATATAACAAAACTTCTCCCACTTGCAATACGCATCGATCTTTTAGAAAATGAAGAAAAAGAAGTAGTGAAGGATTTAGATAAGTGTCCAGTACTGCAAATGAGCGTACAAAATGTGAATACTAGGGCGTTAATTGACACGGGCAGCGAAGGCACGTAAATTTCAGAATCATTCTTCGAAAATAATAGAGAACATTTCAAAAAATGTGAATTGTTACCAATAGTAGGCACGTGTATTGTAGGAGCCACTGGGGGAGACCAGTAAGATTAAAAAATCAAGTATATGCGAATTTTAAAATGAGCAATCGGGAAGGAACATACGTTTTCTTAATAGTACCTAAACTAAATAAAGAATGTATAATAGGAGTTGACTTGTTGAAAAGATTAAGAAGTAAAATAGATTTCGATGAGAATACGATAGAATTGAAAGATGAGAATAAAACAATTAAAATTAAATTATGGGAAGAAAGCCCAAAAAGAATAAGATTAATGTTTGATCAAGAAGACTCTCAAAAAGAAAAATATTTAGAATGTTTGGAAAAATACTTTGCAGAGAAAAACCCCTATCTGAATATTGTAAAAGAAATTAATAATACTGAAAATTGCCACAATGCTCAATTTAAATTCGATATAACTGATAATGAAATCAAAGAAAAAATCGGCCAATGCACAGTACTCGACATAGATGAAAAGGAGAGGTTCTACAAACTGATCCAAAAATATAAAAATGTATTGTCAAAGAAACCAGGTCGAACTTTTGTATACACACGCAAATTAGAAATAAGCGATAAAAAATTATTCTTAATGAGAGCGTATGCGGTACTAATGTATTTAAGAGGCCTTCTGAATTTATCTTCTCAACCATTATTCTTCTGTGATGAAATAAAAGTAGGTGGAATGTCTGTCGCCAGTACTTTTAGGCGCGAATATACAGATGATGGCAGTGTTGAAATTGTCAATTTAAAGAAAAATGATCAGAAAAAAACTCCGTTATTCAGCTCGAAGCAGTGAATATTGAAGCATTAATTCCATGGGCTGTTCAAGATGAATCACAAATGCGTATGTCTAAAACGAATAAAAATAGAATAGATGGCTCTAGGAAACATATTTCCAAAAATCTTAATGATAATATATCCACACTCGAAGGAGACTTGACTGCTGTTCTGGACACCATAGATATCATCAACGAAGTTGAAAAGCTCTACTCGATGCAAAAATCGAAGAGCAAACTAATAATATATATAAAATTAGGAAATTCGTCTCGTAAGCCTAGCAAGCCCGAAATTATAATTCATGAAATAACTGAACCTAAGTGCTCTTACATCATAGTATTATTATTATATTATTGCTACGTCATGTTTTTAAGTGGAACGAATATTATCAATGGAAACAAAATAAGGCCATTTATGCTTCCAAACACATATATATAATGTAAAAGCTACAAATAGTTGAAATAAAATAACTCCACAGGTATTCAAAGGAAAACATGCGAATATAAGTTTAAGAAAAGAGAGATCAGTTGTTAATTAGATAAGAAATAGAAAATAGAAGCATATCCAAGAAATAAACTGAAGCGAAATTTAGTATAAAATAGAGAAAAGAGTAAAATTAGGTAATTATTAAACAAGTATAAGGCCAAAAATGAGCCAAAAAGTTCAAAATAGGGTCAAAAATAAGCGAGACCAAAAATAAATCGAAGTTTAGTTAGTTACAATTATAATAAAATAAGAAAGGCAAAATGAGCCAAACAGCTTATAATAGAAATCGAAATAAGCAAGACGAAAATAAGTCAAAATTAAGTTAGTTACGATTAGAAAAATTAGCAAGGCAAAATGAGCCAAACAGTTTATAATAGGAATCAAAATAAGCAAGACGAAAATAAGTCAAAATTAAGTTATTTACGATTAGAAAAATAAGCAAGCCAAAATGAGCCGAACAGTTTAAAATAGAGTTAAAAATAAGCAAGGCAAAATGAGCCAAAAAATTTTAAAAAATGGTTAAAAGAGGAAGGGCAAAATGAGCCAAATAGATATGAACAAAAGAAAAAGAAAAACAAGATATAAAAAAAAAGTTAAAAAGATACAAATAGAACCAAAAATAGATAGTAGATTGAGAAACTAAAACTGTAGTTAGAAAATAAAGAGACTTAATTTGTAAGTAGAAAATGAGCATATAGACTAAGCACGCGCGAAACCGCCGACAAAATAAATAAGGATCATAATCATAAGAAAGGAAATACAAATGCAAATCAGTTATTCGTGACCATCTGAACCAACGATACTTTAAGACGAATATGAAAAATAATATAAAACAAAACTAAAAGTTAAATAAACAAAATATAAGGTAAAAACAAATCTTAAATAAAATTCTTCTAAAAAAATTTGTTTGGGGGGGCATTGGTACACGCGCTCACGAGGAAAATTTTTTTCGTTTCAACTTACAAAATAGTTACGCCTACAGACAACACCCGGCTGCAATATCACAGCATCAGAATCAATTCTCTGCATTCATATTTACAATAGTCTACGCGCTAAGAGAAATTAGAAAATATTTTAAAAAATTTTCAAATTCCTAATTTGGGAGGACATTGAGACGGTTCAACTCGTCCCCGCGCCAGCTAAAATGAGCAATAATTAGAGACCAGATATATGTCAGCTGACTAGCTGGAAATCGATAAATTCGCGTCATCAGCTGTGTTTGATAAGAAGAAAAGTGACAGCAATAATAAATATAAGGACAAGAACAAGAAATTCTTGTTAAGAGATATAGGTCAGTAAGGCAAGCGGGAAAATCGATAAACGCGTGAATGAAACGACACTTGCGATCCAACCCAGCCGGAGAACAGAGTTCTCCGAAACCTAACCAGATTAGCTGGAAACGAATCGAGCTCGACGCCTGCAAGCACACTCGCCTTGACGCACAATAATACAACATCTTTATCCAGGAGATCTAATAAGGTTCTTATTCTAAAAAGTGTATTTATCGTCCGATTATTGGTTCTCCTCACTTCTTTGAATTCAGGCTTACCTAACCTCACGATGTGGGGAGGTTACTAATGACTCGCCGGAGCAGAAATTTTCTATTAACCAGGCTCAGACCCGAAAATTGAAAACCGATGCTCCCAAAGGCGGGAAATAAGTAACCCGACCTCCCTTTGTGGAATTGGATACCGTCTAACTTTTCCATTTTAATACATAAAATTTATCATCTGGATGGGATGAAATGATGTTTGATTCATGACAGTGACAGAAAACAGAACGATTTTTAAAATTTAATTCAAAGCTCCTGGATATCTTAAAGGGGAGAAATATTTATTTATTGGATTCCACAGGTCATTATAAGAACCAATCAGGATTATAATCAAGTATATAGAGAATCTAGCGAAAACGGACGCAATGCCTATCCGCGCTTAAGTGAGTCCACCTCTTCGACAAATTTTAAATAATTATTGGTTAGTTGATGGGTTGAAAAGATGATTATCAACGGAGTTGCATAAGGTTCTATCGAGTCTTCGGCGTTTGTAGAAATCAGGTCTCAGGAAAATTTTATTTCTCAAGAATTTTTGGCTGCAAATTACTTCCGGTTTCAAAGCTTGCGCATCCTAAAATGTATCGTTACATATACAGATGGCTACTGTTAATGTATATATATAGAAGGATATGCAGTCTGAAAAGTTATTCAGCCAAATCAAATTGAAAGTACAAAAATACTCTTCCGCGCGATCTCAGTAACCATCAATTGACCAATGTTACATCCTTTTCTTCCAACGTCCTTCCTTGGTAAAGAAACGATTTTTTCTGACAACTGATCTGACCCATAATAATTAACTCTTTCAAGCAAAAAAAAATTGATATGGATTGGGGCAAATTAACATTTTTTGAATGCGCGTGAATCTTGTTTTCTGCTTCTTTTAGACGAATTAAGACGCATTCAGATGAATTGAGACACCGCGAATTGAATGCATGTGAACTCAAATGAATGCGTGGTCAAAATCAATTCGAAAAAAAAATTAATGAAAAGTGCTTGCTTCGAGACTTGAACCAGCGATCCCTCATGTATCAGTCCAGAGTTACCCCACTGAGCTACGGGACAATTTACTAAAAATTTACAATAAATTCTGTATGCGACGTACGTTGGATTTTCTGTTATGGAATAAATTGTATGGATCAACACTTGTTGAAATTCGCCGTGACGAATTGGGACGAATTCGAGTGTATATTTTACTCTCACGAATTCAGACGCCTTGACAAATTTTGAAGCGTTTGCGTGCGACGCACTGAAGTAAATTCACTGTCTCCAAACTTTTGCACCGTATTTGTACGTATTGAAAGATTGAAAATTAAAATTCCGTCTTCAGGAATTTACACGCATTGACACACGGGTCCAATGCGTCATTGTCGCAAAGAGGGCTTTGCGGGGTGTCTTAGTCTTTTCAATTTAATTCGTATCAATTCTTTTTTTCCTGGTTAATAATAATAGGTAAATCACTACTGTTTAATTAAGACAGTGTCTTATTATTACAAAATACTTTGAAAACTATTACTTGAAGCTAATATATTGTTTACAAACGATTAAAATCTATAAACTACAATGGAAACAATTAATTATAAATAGTTTAGTATACTTAAACTAGAATGTTGAAACATTAAATGAAAGAATCAAGTGCGTCGCTAAGTCTTATTATGACAGTCAGCATTTTTGAGAAGTCAGTAATTCCCAACATAGCTTCCTTCCATAGTTTTCGTCGAAATTATCGCTTGACAACGTCCACCCAATCAAAATTAGCAATGCATGCAAAAATGCCCTCCCTCACTAATGCATTCGCATCTTCGAGTCGATCGCACTCAAAAATCTCATGGCAGTTCTCTACTACTTTTTATACCCGCTAGAAGTGCTACGGAATCCGGAAAACACAGTTTCTCTTGCCCGTCTGCACTCGACGCGTAACTGAGCTGGACAGCGACGTCAGTAAAAATTAAATTCAGTCATTGGTCAGGAACGATATTTTCAAACGATACCACCGACCCAACCCCTTCTTTTTGATTAGATATCAAAGGACGTTGCCCTTAAAACGACACCAACGAACCGACGCTTCTAGTAGCACGAACTCATCGTACCTAATTTGACAAATTTAATTGACCCTTTCAGACAGGTCTACGAACAGACGTAAAACACTTTCTGATCTAGAGTCGGAATGTTACAAAATCTATTTTGAATTTGCTTTACCTGTAAAATAATTAAAAAGGTTTTCAAAATTTCACAAGAAAATTCGGTTCAACTTTTTACAGTGAAATTGTTATTTACGCAGAAATTTTGGGGTCTAGAGTTTTAAAAATTAATTTAAAATTCGGGAAATTTGAATGTAATTTTTATTTAGTTCTGCTAACTTTGAATTAACACATAAGCTGATTTTAGCCCTCCTTTTAATTCAATTAGCAACTTGAGTTTTGATTTTTTTTAACTCCAAAAATTCAACTCTGATTCTATTGCGTAAGTTGAATTAAAACATGAGCTGCTTTTAGCCTTTGCAGTTCATTCAAATAGCAATTAGAATCTAAATTTTATATTTAATATCTCCAATATAACTTTAATTTCTTCAAGGTTGAATTAAAACCTGAGCTTCTTTTAGCTCTTGATTTTTATCAACCTAAAAAAAAAGATTAGATCATTCCCATGAAGTATTAAAATTGTGCTAAACTTCTGGCAATTCCAACTTATATGTATTTGTATTTTTATTAGATTCACACCAATGTGTGACTTCGAGGGTAGGATTTGATGTGTTAAATAAGTAACCAAAAAGGAGTTTTCTAAAGTGAAATTGTGAAGGTGCATTTCTAATGGTTATAGGTATTTTCTTCCAAAGGCGAGCACCACGAATAATAAAAGACCTTTGCATTTTAGACGTGCGGTGTGGATGAATTTTTAGTACTGTTTTCCTTTCACGGAGTTTGGAATGTGTTGTTTGCTCTTTGTGAACAAAATGGAAGCGGTTAAGAAGATAGTGCGGTTCTTCATTACTGAATAGGCTATAAAGTAAATTACCCATAAAAAATTGTCTTCTTTTGGCGACGTTAAGAAGTCCTGCTCTTTCTCTATACTGAGTAATATGTTCACTTTTGGGGATGTTATAGATAAATCGAATGCAAGCATTAAGCGTACGCTCAAGGTTGGCATTCAGCTCATCAGTAATATCGTCATATACTACACAGCCGTAGTCAGAGAAAGGAAGGATCAGGCTTTTAACTAGGAGGATACGCGTTGAAGTAGGAAGTGAATCTTTATTCCTGTTAAGCTGTTTGAGGACTCTAAAGGTTTTCCTTGAAATATCCGCAACCTGTTCATTCAAAGTAAGAGAGCGATTAAGAATATAGCCTAAATCTTTCACAGAACCCACAAAGGGGATGAGACGCCCGTTGATCAAGAGAGGAGGCAAGGTTGCAATTGTTGCAAGTGAAGGAGAGGAAGAAGGTCCTATGATTATAGCCTTATTTTTATTAGGGTCAAGAGTGAGACCGTTTGTCAAGGCCCACTGCACCACCAAGTCAATATCCTCCTGTACCTTTTGAAGTAAGCTTTTAAGAGTGGCAATAGGCCCGGAGAGGTAAAGCTTGAAGTCTTCAGCATATTTGTGATAGTTGCAGTGTCGAAGTTCACTACCAAGTTCAGATGTATAAATATTAAATAGAGTGGGTGCAAGCGTGGAACCTTGAGGGACACCTTTCGTAACCTCCCTACAATCAGAACGCTCGCCAGAACGATTACTAAGATAAGATTCAAACCCCTTAACAGGCATATTTGAGGAGTGAAGTGATTTGAGCCCAGTCAATAGTAAATTATGTTTAACTATATCAAACTCCTTAGAAAAGTCAAAAAGGACAACAACCGTTATTTCCCTTCTATCAATTGCCAGTTTAAGGTCAGAAGTTACTTTAAGTGTAGCTGTAAAAGTACTAGGCCTGGCACGAAACCCAGATTGCATTGGGTCCATTAAATTATTAGTTTCAATATTTGCAGTAAGTTGCTGATGGACAATGCGTTCGAAAGGTTTAGACAAGGCACAGAGGATGGGTATTGGGCGGAAATCTTTGGGAGAGGTAGGGTTAGATATTTTAGGAACAGGGCGAAAAATCGCCTCTTTCCAGGTATCAGGAAATATTCCCACCTGTAGAGATGCGTTATAGATATGCAAGAGAATAGGACAAATGACTGGTAAAGCTAAGCGAATCATTTTAATTGAAATACCATAAGAACAATGAGCATTTGATTTTACGTCTAAGAGTTTCTTAATTAGGGTTTCTTGCGATATGTCAGAAAAGAATAATTTAGTATCATCAAAGGTAGAGGGAACTGCGAACGAGGAAGGAGTGCTGTTTGCAAGGAGTGTGGATTTTGTGGTGAAGGCTGTTAAAAGATCTGCGGGGGAAAAATTGTTATCAGGAGCCAAGTGTTTTGGAGAAATAAGTCCAAGTCGTCTTAAGAGAAACCAGATGTTTTCATTTTTATTCCTGTTTTTAATATAATTTTAATTATATTGATTGTATGAATCCCTGATTTTGGTTTGAACTAAGTTTCTCAACTTACGAAATTCGGCTTGAATAATACTATTTTTTGTTCTTTCAGCCCAGAGGTCGGCAGCGAGGGGAAATTTCTCGAGTCCAGCTCTTTTAGCACGTGTTGACCGCTCGCTGCGTCTCTCCCACCAAGAGTCTCTACTCCACTCTAATAGTTCGGGGTGGTGGTAAATTGTGACGTCATAGAATAGAATTTACCACCACCCCGA